>CAJDSM010001084.1:23040-38288 GCA_903981925.1 Ostrea lurida | reverse complement strand
TCCTGAAGAAGGAAGGTATTTCCAGAATCTATAAACGTCGGTCTGACATATAGAATTAAACATACATTGTGTCAGAACTTGCTTACTACACTGATATTGATCAAGCAACATTTTATAAGTTTTAAAAGGTCCAGAGTAAAGACTTATGCAATAGATGCTGATCTATATCATGTAGATTAATTTTGGTTGCAAAACACGTAAAATCAAGATGGGAAGGAGGATCATCTTCTTTTGATAACATCGATTTTCCATATTTGTAAGCGCAATTGCCATACATATGGCAATATCTTTGCGGCTTTCTGCACTGCTGTTAATGACGCTTCTTGAATATAATACCTGGAAGTTTAAAATTAAATTACGCAAGCGCACTACGTTCCGGATCAAGGAAAGATAACTCACGTTTTCGGAAAGGCCTATTATAGGTCTACCCTGAAGCTTGAATTACTGACCTCAGGGCCAGGAATTTTACAATTCTAATAGGCCTCTATGCTAAATACAACTATGCACTTACTTTGTTTGCCAGATGTTCAGAAGTACAGAGTACGATTTTTAACACATCTAAGGCATTTTCACTATCATATACTAAACATTGAGACTTAACTCCTGACCCAGGGACCATGAATTTCCCAATTTTGGTAAACATTTTCATGTTCCTTGTATTCATGCATCCTTTATATACCTCCAGTAAGTTAAATGTCTACGACTAAATAATGTAGTGTTTTAAAGGTTTTATCCCTACCCTTAAAAAGGATTAAGAACTAGAGATGCAGTTTGGTTGTTCGATGTTCAGAGGTCAAGATATTGAAGGAAATAAAGCATTTTCAATATCTGAGCCATAAAAGCCTAACCCTTGCACAGAGTTGCATAGCCCTGAGGCAATAAATTTCACAATTAAGGTACAGGTCTCTTTGCTTGTCCCGACTTCACACAGTTTGTTTCTATTGTGAACAAGAGTGGTAAAGATTCAATCTGACACTGTCTGGGGTTTTAGCTTTGTTCCTCATCCTGCAGGGAGCCCAAGACCACACAATTTATTCATTTGTTGCCTTTACCCCACATATACTATGCATCAAATTTGGTTAAATGGCCCTGAAGTATTGAGATGTTCAAATTTTACCAATGAATTCTGCACCACGGACAAAAACAGATTGCACTGCACCATATCAGGTAACGTAAAAAGTATGTTCTACAACTTTTATATTTCTGCTGAACTGTTACTGAATAAAAATAAAATGTGAACACACCTTCTCAAATTCTTTGTCTGGAATATCCAACTTTCTTTGAACTCTCTCTTTCACAGCAGAAAATGGTTCATTCTGCAGAAAGAAATTATATCCAATCACTATCTTCACTGTAACACATTCGATTTACCTACAAAAATATTCCTCTACAGATGTTGACACAAAATGATAAATAATGAAAACACATACCTGTTTGATTTTTAATAAAAATGGAACACCAAACGTTGAAAAGACCTCCTGAAAAAAAAAAAACCAAACAAACCATGAATATCAATAAAACTGATGAACATTCCCCAAACAGCATCTAACCAATGAACTACTTTAAATGATGAATAAATAGCCGTTAAAATACTTTTTGGAAATATCTTTATTTATAAGATATGTAAGGTTATATGTTGAGTGACCTTGACCTTTACAAAATGACCTTAAGTGACCATTTTGTATGAAAGGTATTAGCCTATTACATATTTGTGTGATATTTAATCAATATATGTTCTGAGTGGCCTTTACCTTTCCATATTGACCTTGAGAGAATCAATAACAATTGAAATATTGCTGAAACCTTCTAGTTTTGACTGACCTTGACCTTTCCAAAATGACCTTGGTCCAAAGTATCCTGTCCCAAGGAATAATTGTTATCAATCATGATCAATTTCTAATAAAAGGTTTAAGATATGGAGACTTATATCTCAAGAACTGTTGAAATAAGAAACCTTTATTTTCTGAGCAAACTAAATCTTTCCAAAATGACCTTGAAAGGCCTTGGTCCACAAGTCTTTGTCTCAAGAAACATTTGTGATCAATCCTATCAGATGCAAGCTCGGACGGACAGACATGACAGCGAATATATGATCCCCTGAAAATTTTCAGGGAGCACAAAAAAGAAAAATTAGTATGCACAAGTCTGAAAAGAACTGTAGACTTTTCCAACTCCTTGTATATCAAAAGCTACACACATTTACAGTGGTCATACAGCAGCACTATCATGTATGGAAAACATTGCTCTCCCATGCATGTTTATCATATGGACATTATAAAGAGCAAATACTGGACACTGTAATTATCATATCAAATGTACCTTGTGGAAATGAGCCACTGGGATTAATGTCTCATTGGAACTTAGTGATACTTCATCAAGAGGCATCTCCTCAATTCTAAAGCTTTTGGTAGATCCCTGGGAGTTCAACATATCTAGCAGAGTGTCTTCACGTTGAATAGAGTATATTTTGTAACTGATCACTTCCAACAATCTGCAAAACAATTTCATTTTCTGATAATTTCCATCTGCCTATGGACCTGAAGGTATTCTCAATACCCACTTCGTGACCGTGTGAGCATGTTGATATAATTGTTGATCAATACACATTGTATATCTGCATGAAATTTTCATCTTGTGATATTGGAAAATTATTTTGCCCAGATTTGAATTTGTCCAAAGTCATTAACTTGCTCTTTAATGTAACAAAATCGCTCACTTATATAACATCATTCAGGATATGGGCAAAAAGAAAACAGGGGCAAAACTTGCCCTAAATACAGTAAATCTTAAAATGTTAATCAAAGCAAGGTAATGAATTTAGTTGTGATTATAAAAACCAAGATTTGTGTTTAAATATATTTATGACAAAAGAAAAATTGCAAACATATCTAAAGAAAGCTATTGTTTAAAAGTGGATCAAATAATTTTGAATTGAAAGCAATTCCATGAAATTAAAAGTACTTTAAGTTCTTTTGACACAATTTACACCTAATATGTTATCTTTTATACATTTCAGATTTCAATATTACCTCTGCTGAGCAAGCACCTCATCCTTTATCATCATTTTCCCACAACTTCCCTTTTTTAAAACTACAATTTCTATAAAGGCCACTAGTATTATGGGCACGTTTTTTTTTTCTTTGCTATTGATAAAACTCTTTATGAGACAGTCCAGTTTATTTACCTGAGTTTTCCTGAACCTCCCTCGGCCAGTGTCACTTGTTTCTTAGCTTCTTCCAACAAATCAGTCACTCTTCCAGTTTTGTTTGGATAAAGCACCAATTCCTTCTAAAATAATAAATTCACATATTTTACATACAGCCTATCATTTTTTTTTTCTATATAAAAAATAGCAATTCATAAAATTATTTTCCAAAAAGGATCAATCATTTTTCAAGTTGTGCCATTCTGAAGACAGAGAATGAATAATACCTCTTCCTTTAATTTGCTGTTGACCCAGGTGCACTTAAATTGCTTCTTGTTTTCTAATTCATTAATTCTTATATTTAACTGCAAAAAGAAAGCAATTCCATAAGATACATGCATTACATTTTGCAACAACTTTAATATTCGTCACAGAACAAAGGACTACATATAATAATAACAACAAAACCTATTAAGCACTTTCTAAAAACAATTACTCTCAGATGCTTTGGAAGGGTAAGAGAAGGAATGCAACAATGAAACATGATTAAATGAAATTAAATGTTTATCTGTAAAGCAATCACAATAAAACACTATAATTAAGACCAATAGCTAAAGGTTTTTTGTTTGTTTGTTTTTGTCTTGTTTTTATTTTAAAGTGCAATAATTTAATTTTACTTGTTACACAGCAATTTGATTTTGGCTCGAAATACAGATTGAGCAACATCATGAATTTTGGATAAACTCTAACTTAGCATCTTGTGAACGGTCAACTGAATGACGTCACAATGCATTGACGTTATTGTTTACCAACATTATTTTCGCACGCAAAAATTACGGTCCGCCTCATTCAAAATCACTTAATTTATCTCGGCAATATTACTCATTCACACCAAACAATGTAAATAATTTTTAAAATTGAATAACTTATTAAAAAGGAATGAAGCTAAATTTTGACCATTTTAAATTATAAATCTAACTTGGTAACATTTACGCAAATATAACGCTGTAAACTGCTACCAAGTTAAGAATCTAATTATCAGGATAACATAAGGATCAAAAAAGCTATCATTCCAATTAATAAAAACCTTTCATTGTCAACAATTACCCATCATATTCAAAATGTTACAGCTTTAAAGAATGATATAAGATTAATTAACTTTTGAAAATAAAACCTTTCTTTTAGATATTGAGATATGCATACGGCAATATTCTATATCTGCTTTAATATCAGAGAAAACTATGGTAAATACATAAATAATTTGCTAAACACCAATTGCACATAGAAATAGCAAGGCAGGAAAATTTGACCTTCAAAATCCAATTGCTAGAATTATATCATAAAACAACCACTTTAAATGAACTTCACACATTTAGTTCTCATAGGCCATCAACATGTTAAGCACTACTTCTCTTACCTGCTGATAATATAGTTTCCTAGGTTGCTTTGGTTTTGAGTACAACAACAGATCTTTCAGATTTCCCTCAAAAGTACACCTTATTGCATTGCCTGGACCCTCACGGTAACTGCAAGGAAACAAATCAAAAATATCAAACACATGTACTCTTCTACAATAGTACACCTGTGCTTTAACTGTGGTATGTATTATGCAAATTGATACTAAATTTACATGTGTATGTTATTCTTACACAGTTTTATAACTTTCATACTCCACAGTACCTTCTCTGTATGGAAATGCAGCTCCCAATCATCATCTACATTTTTTTCAGACTAGGGAGCTGCAGTTTTGTAAAAGTATCCTACATAAGGAGCCACAGTTTTGTAAAAGTATTCTGCTTTTTCTACAAATCCTAAAGAAGAATTACCAAAACCAATTGACAAGCTGAACTTGGTGCACTGACCTTTGTGGTTTGAAGAACTGAAGCAGATAAGGATCAGTCTGTAGATACTGGGCTACAGCTTTGGCCATTTGATCGTAGTTCATCCTCATGGACAAGTCTAGAGAGAAACCAGGATCACTGGGATTTAATTTATCACAGAAAATCACCTCAACCCTGTAGTAGAGATCCCTACAAAGAAAGACATCAACGTCCATGTAAACATTCATTCTCTCCTTCTTTCTCATAAAACAGCCCCTACTAGGAACTGTACTGTGACAAATATACAACAACTTCTCATCCAGTCTTACTTGAAGTATTCCTTGGCAGTGGGCAGTTCATACTGATGAACTTCAGGGTCATCTCTTTGAAAGACAATTATATCACCATCCATCAGCTCATCCAGAGTTTTCTCCAGAGGTAGATTGACATCATCTATCAGTTCCACCATGTTTGGCTTTACCTCCTACAAAAACTTCTCATGTTAACTCCTGGTGCCTTGTAAACTCTTTGTACATTTTTTTTAATAATCTGTGATTTCAATACTCTTTGCTCAATACTGTAGATTCTTTACTCTATGCCAGTAAATAATATAGCAAAATATCTTAAAGACGTCAAATCGCAAGAGCATGAATTCGCAAATGAACTGTTGATCATGTTTCAACAATAGTTATACGAGTAATTATATTTTCCAAAAGGTGCTTTTCATTAAACTACATGATGATAAATTTCTTGCATTAATTAGGAATCTACAGTATCAATTTTCATTGTTTTCATGGTTGCAATACAAATCTAGTGTCCAACAAAGTAGAAATATTGGTCATAAAGGAAGAACATAAAGGAGCTTTCTTTGTAGCTACAAATCAACAAAAACTTTTGAAATATCCACAAAATCTAATGAAATGACAGTGATACATTGACACGTGATATACATATATTATTAACACTAAAATTATTGTGGCAACCATCTATTCAGGTTGCACTGAAGCTCTTCTTTGCTATCTACAGTATTTTTCTCTGCTTTATTCTTCGTTATAAGAATTTACCTCAAAGAGTATCAGAGGTGTGTTGGTAGGGAAACCTGCCCGTCTGCACAAGTCTGGCACCAATTCAGCTAAAAGATTGAGAAATCCCCAGTGTAACCTCCAAAGTATGATTAAATATTCCCAACAAATGAAACCTATTCAATATGTTTAAAAAAAATCTACCAATTCATTCATCAAAATTTCACAAAACTGGTTATAACAAAAAGATTATATTCCTAACAATTTCATGAAACTATTTCATTACAAATACACAAAATGTCTGTGAAAAATAAAGGAAATCTATCACATAATGGACTTAATAAAACAGTAATTGCCAATGTCAATGCTTTGAAACAAATCATTGATTATTCATATCACAAAGACTTATGAAATATTTCATCTTAACAAGATCATTAATCATATCACAAAGACTTATGAAATATTTCATCTTAACAGATGCAATTTACAAAATCATAATTACATCATTGATTCTGTAAGCTCGTATGACATGACACGAGGGTGGAACTACTTCATCTTGATAATAGTCAGCTGTCAGCTCAGTGTCAACAAGCACAACAAAATGATTGAATAGGGCCAACACTATAGTGGCATAATAAGATTATTAAAACATCTACTTACTAACTTTGGCCGAGATTGGCACATACATATGACCACAAAAGGAGACTGAAGCTGTTTTGGGATCATATAATTTGATAAATATTAACACGTCATCTGAAAAATAAACACAAAGTGGGACTGAGTACCTGCAGTTAATAAATGCAAATAGAAAATGAAGTGATTGTTTTCATTCCTTGTCAATGTAATATAGATGTACTTGCTTTCGTATCTAGTCATTGAAAAGTAAATTGTCTTGTTTGTTTGTTATCTTACTGTCTTTATCAAAGATGGGAAGTTCTTGCAATCCACTCTCGGGACTCAGAGTCTCCACCCACATGGTCCATGGACTCTCATTTTCTGCTACTTCCTGGACCTGTGGATCATCACATAAAAAGTCATATCATGTACTGTAGACAAATAGT
The DNA here is from genome assembly GCA_903981925.1 of Ostrea lurida. NCBI lineage: Eukaryota > Metazoa > Mollusca > Bivalvia > Ostreida > Ostreidae > Ostrea > Ostrea lurida. The sequence goes on along the minus strand of CAJDSM010001084.1, from coordinate 31,240 downwards.
CCATTCTATAACCACTTAAATGTACAATGAATTTCTCTCATCAATACAAGATGGAAACAACTTTCTTCTAGTAGTACCAAAATATTAATTATAAATAATTTGATTATTCCCAGGGAGCTACAGTTTTGCAGCTAACTCTCTTTATCAACAAAAATTGAGAGGAAAAGAGAGATATGAACAGCATATACAGCTGCTCTTAATTTTCCTACCTGGATTTTCCACCATTCTACCAATGTTAACAAATATTGAAATAATGACTACCGGTACACTACTTGGGGAGACAACATACTCTACACACCACACACAGATTTGCCACGGAAAAGGGATGATTCACACCAATTTTACAATTTTTGTATTTACCCAGTTATTGGATGCGTGGAGAGAGAGAGAGAGAAAGAGAGAGAGAGAGAGAGAGCTGAAACTTTTTGATATGAAAGGTCTACATCTTAATATGGTGACAAGATATGACAAAAATTAAAGTCTTTTGAAAATTTCCAAGAACTAGGTCAATGGTCAAGGTCAACAAATCTGGTACCAATGGAAAAGTCTTCTCACAAGAGTTTTTTAAAAAGAAAATTTTAATAAAGTAGGTCAACAGTCAATGTCAACAAATCGATTCCAGAGGCTTAAAAGAGTAAAATTGTTATGAGTCATCCTTTTTCCATGGCAAGGCTGTGTGTGGAGTATGTTTACCAAGAGCAAAGGAAAATCATTTATGGCTTGGAAACACACGAATATCACATATCATACATTTATCATGTCATTACATCATACATGCAAGTAATTTTTTAACTTTTACCGTTTTATGTGCATTTGAATCCATATCCATAAATGTTGGCCGAATCGTCTGATTTTGACGACTTTGGACTGGCCAAATTCTCATCTGCTGCACAGGATACTTCTGCAAAATTAAGAGAAGTTGTAAATAAATGCAGTCCTGTCCCATAAAGACATTAATTATATTGACATATATATCAATGTTCTGTCCAGTAATAAGAATATATATACTGTTTCAATATGTTCACTTCTCAACTGAAGTAATAACATTTCAACTTGACCTAAAATGTAAATGTTCATATAAAACAAGCCAAATCACAGAACATGAAAATACGAAATAAATGCCTAGGTTGTTTGTATTAGGGAGGATATGAAATAAATATAGGATCTCCCATGGGTTGTGATTTGATATGATTTATATCCAACGAGTTGTGTGTTTTCTATCCCCGAGCCTTGGCGAGAGGATAGAAAACACACAACGAGTTGGATATAAATTATATCAAACCACAACCCATGGGAGATTCTTTTTATCACATGTTACCCCCCTCTTCTCTGTTTTCTTTCTGCAATTACATGAAATCTGTAGCCATGTCACTATAGTACGCAACGTCACAAGTACGCATTAAGAAAGAGTGCTACAACAATACACAAATAAATCATGTTTGAGCAGAATTATTTTCAATTGCTGCATTCAAATAATATACATGTACTTTCACAATATTAATATTTCATTCTTTAATGTTTACCACTGTTTTGTATCTAGTCTGTCAGAAGAGACGGTATGTTTGTAAACAAACGACGTAAATTTTACGTACGATTGTGACGTCACAATCTACCAGTCGGCGTAGGATAACACAGTGTAATAATTAGAATTTATGTTATGAGTGATATCCACGGGATAAAGGAGTAAACATGTGATAAATAGTAGTATGGATTGATATAGACCTGCACTATTGGGTGTACCAATCATACAAATGCTTCCATTTTTTTCATAGTCTTAACAAAATCCTTTTGAGAGCATTGGCCGTTCAGGTCTGTGTATTTGGACTGTTTGCAAGATCAAAATTTTCTTGACAAAATGAGATGCAAAAAATTTTTTTTTTTAATTTTGAAAAGAATGACGAAAAGAGAGAGTTCAAGCGTACATTAATCTACTACAGCTAAATCGTCATATGATAAAAATACTATCTACATTGATTCCTGTTACAATCACTAAAATAATTTTAAATAAGTCAATGATATTGATGAAAAGCACAGGCTTGGTGGCACCGTGGTCTTGTATATGAATTTTTTTTAAAACCTAATTTTACTGGATTTGGTCTTCTGGTATTAAAGTGGCTAATTTTGAAAACTGTTTATATTAAGCAACACAGATACAGTGAATTTCTTCCATAATTAATGCTGCTTTCTCCAATATGACAGAAGTGGAGGTATTGTATTCATATCAACCCTTATGTACCTAGTGAACAAGTATAAGTGTGCCTGCAGTAGAAAACCCATTCTTTTCTTCCTATGTATTTCACAAATAAATCATAGTGTGAATTACAGGTATTAAATTCTAAAATTGTTAATTTCATTTGATTGCTACTGTGCCAGTGTGGGGATTAATTTCTGGGGGCATTGAATTTTTGTAAATGTAAATAATACAGTATAATAGTTGTCAACCCACATGACAGAAACACCTAGAGAGCAGGTATAGAATGAAGCAGACCATTGTCTCTCCTAGCAATTGCAAATACTCCAGCAGTATAAGGACCCAGAGTGGTTAAGTTTAGGATAAAAATTTAGTCAAAGTTGCAACGGGTAATACTTTTATTTTTTCCCAAAATCTGTCTTAAAAAAATCCCTAATTGTAAAATCCCAAACTTTCATGGTATGAATTATCAACAATAATGGTATGATTTACCTAATGAGCTAAATAACATTGTTCTTTCTCTGAACTAATAGTCAGGAAGAAACAAGTTCAAACAACAATGCTACTTAAAGGGGCATGGACACGTATTCTGAGCTAAAAAATGTTCATATTTTAGAATTTCCTGTTTTAAATGTTTACAATTGCCTCACATTAGGGTATATATGTATAAAATGAGTCAGCAAAAAAAATTGAAACATCATTTTGTTGAGTACAAGTAATAATAACAATCATTACAAATTATTCAACCATGAAAAACCAGGCGCGAAGTTTGTTTTTGCTTTACATAAAAGATTCTTCACAGAAAAAAAAAACCAAATGTTTAAACAAAATGAGAATGTGATAAATCACTAGAACTGTTTTAAGATTGTGTTCGGTATGAACTGTGTACTATTGAAAAATCTGCTTTAAAACGATCGTATATTAAGTAAATTTCATTTAGGTAAACAAAAACATGACTCGACCTTGTTCATAGTGATGAATTGTAAGATTACATGTATTACTTGTAAACTCAAAACAATGATGTTTTCACAAAATTTTGCTGCTCAGTACATACATCCATCAATGAGCATTGTAAAACATAAAAATGGAAATCTAAAACTATGAACATTTATGGTCGAAACGTGTCCAGCCCTTTAAAGAACTACAAAACTGACAAGATAAAGGGGTTTCCCCTGCCTAATCCGAGTATTTGTAAAAATTATGAAAATCTCCCAAAGGAAATTCAAGTTACCCTGTGCCAGAGAAAGTGCTGAGAGATGGAAGGTCAGATTACCATTGAGCACCCATCGGCTGAGCTCTAATTATACATTATGGTCAGGATGGGAAACAAATTATAGTCTGGGAAATGAATTATAGTCTGATTATAGCAATTGTTAAGGTCAGAAGAAATTTCATTGGTGCTTCGAAGAGTGATTTGTCACTATTTTGCAAAGTACACCCGTGAGATATATTAATATATGCATAATCCATTTATAGTAATCAATTAGCATCCAAAAAAAAAACCCATTCTTTTGGTCAATACATGGCTCTGATAGTGTTCTTCTGACACTTTGAGCATTATAAAATGACTCTGTAAGAGAACTATGTGAAGCAAGATTTCACAATAACAAAACAAAATTGTTACATCTTAAAATATACTATAAAATATATACCTACCAGATTCTCAGCAATAATATCCAAGAACTCTAACATAGTACACGATTTTTTCACTTTAAATGTTCTATAATTCACTCTGTCTGGATCAAACAAATCATTCCCTTGATGTCCATAAAAATTGTCATTTGATACAACTTGTATTGTCATGTATAAATGCGCTTCTGTTCTCTCCTTCCTCTTCTGGGCTTCCAGTCTCCTACAAGAGAGGCATCAGTGTTATAAAAGGCACAATCATATTAAAAAAGTTTCTGAAAATTTCCATTTAAATTCATATCCATTTAGTATTGTATACATTGAGAGATAAATACCTTTCTTCAGCTAATCTTTCTATTAAGGTTTGTGGAATGTCGGGCTCTGTTACTTCACATAAAGCATCATCTACAACAACGCAACAAGAATTTTTTTTACTAGAATAAAAGACAAAGAATTTTTTCCTGCCAATAACACCCCCTCCCCCCAAAAAATGAAGTAAACATCTCAAAGTTTCCCTCCTTCAATATATCAATTATAATAATAAAACACTATAAAAATCATCCAATTTTGTCTAGTATAATTAGTGAAAGAAATGCTACATGGGATCTTCTACAGATTAAATGTTAGATGGGATGTCCTAAAGTTTACAAGATGAAGGTTTGTAGATCACTTACGTAAGCAATTTTCTCTAATGTACACCAACATATAGGCATTTGTGCAGTGTTTGACGGCCACTTCCTCATCATGTCCTCCAAAGTTGTTGTCCACAGCCTCTTGCTTTGTACACCGTGATACCACATCATCATCAAACTTACACCACTGAAAACAAACAAGACAGTCATTTTTCTGTCAATATTTACAAAACTTTACTTCAAGTGTAAAAGCAACCATTATATCATTTTCCTTTCAATCACATTACATGTACCTAAGAAGTCCATCAACAATTCGCAAGACAATTACCTTGCCATCCCCTCTGGGTGATATGTACACCACATAATGACCACCATGATTATCCCCACTGTGAACGAGCACAGCATGCAGAACGTAAGTGGCTGGGGTCTTCTCCTTCTTCTCCTTGGGATTTAGAAATTTGTCCAGATTCAGATGCTCAGGGAACTCAAACCTGAATGACAAAATGTTTAGGAGGTACATAAATTTAATGTTTGTGACATAAAACCTGTTCCGCCACTAATATTTGAAGACTTCGCTTCAGATCTGTTCTGCTACAAATATACATGTATATACACAGCTAATATACATGCATATTCACAGCTAATATACAGTACAGCTCAGGTGGATTTTCGAATGCCCACTTTCCACTGTGGGCCGGCCACTAGAAAGCACAGTGGGCATTTGAAGTGGACATTTACCTGCGTGTTATACAGTTCTATACACAAATGCCCACTCTAAAAATGGCCCACAGTGGCCAAATTAGTTCCACCTGAGCTGTACTGTACAACTAGACATACCTGACAATTCCAAAATGAGCTATTTTGTGCTCTATTTTGCTCATGTTGGTAAATGTACTAACATTTTTACAGTATGTCAATTGTAATTCATAGACTATATTTGTGACATAATTGCCTATAAAAGAATTAAGAAATATTTGAAACATGTATATATTATTGCTTTTGACCATTATAGCATATACTTGGTAGATCCATGTAAATCTATCAGAGGAGAAACTTACATAGGTGCTTAAAACCCGAGTCAACTCTAAATACATGTAGTACAGTTGAATCTCGCTATCTCGAACACTGATATCTCGAATACTATGGTTATGTCGAACTGATTTTGAGGTCCTAACCACTTGTTTTCTTAGTATTTTACCATTGATATCTCGAATTCATGGATATCTCAAACTTTTTTATTGGTCCCATCGAGTTCGAGATAACAAGGTTTGACTGTATTTATTTACCATGGATTTTATAAAATCTAACACCCACCTGTCATTGATTTTGACATATGCATCAGCCATTGGATCATACATAAACCGTAACAGATGAAGATGAAGCACAGGTGGGAAATTCAGGAAAGACACCCCTTTCTCAGCCTCCTGTAAAATGTTTTATATCAAATTACTTTATAGATATTAATTTCACAATACATACATGTGTATAATTTTCACTTTCTACATGTATGGTGTTCAGCAGATCCAGAGTTGACACATTACCTGCAGGCCATGTTCACCAGCATCATATTTATTTTCCCCATCTAACGACTCAACTTTTATGTAATCTTGTCATGATTCATATACTGAAATGTAAAAAAAAAAATATTCTCATATTAATCTTAATACCTGAATACATGTCAATCTTGGCAAACACCATTACATCATAAAAATTTGAATTTTTTTCTGGATAAAACATCTCCTACCACTCTTTTTTCCTTTCAGATTTAACTGTATGTCATAAAAGGCTTCTTCTTTACTGGAGCAATAATCAATGTGCTTGCATCTTATGTAGGACTGAAATTCAAACAAAGCAATTCAGGAAATAAATACACTGCATTCTCAAGTGTACAGCATTTGGAATTGAAAAATTATATTTTTTTTTCTTCTTAAAAAAAAACCTCTCTAGTTTATAAATACAGTTGTAGCTCACTTACCAAAGTTTTACCCTCAAACAACTTAGGGATTGTGTTCTCTACCACTGTTGCTTTCATTTTGCTCTCCATATTTTCTAGTAGCTACAATGTGAAATATAAATGTTTAAGTGGAAAAGAGAGGTAACTCAGGCCACAGCAAAGAAGACCCGCCTCATTTATAAACAAGGACGGGAATGACTACAGAGACACTTACCACGCGACAGAGTTCTTGTACATCATGCTGCATAAACGTGTCAAGTGTTTCCCACCTGAATGACCAAAACAATTTAATCAAAAAATGAATTCACTACATGAAATGTTATGAGCACAATAATTGGAATATCATACCACCATGCCACTTAGATACGCCAATCAATACAAAATTTCCGAGTTGCCCCCACCATGCCACTTAGATACCTCAATCAATACGAAATTTCCGAGTTGCCCAATAGCTATTTCTTTTGGTGAACTATTACACATGGCAAGATGAAAAATGTGCTTTCATATTAATGCAGTGGGTACAAATGCTTATCGCTGTGATCATTTATTGCTGAAAGGATGATTACCCGACATTAATGCAACCACCCGAACTGCAGGGAAACACAAATTTAGTCAGTTTATGAGTAATAATTCAAACAAAAATTGATAATCATCATCTTTCTTTGATTAAAGTTTCATTTACGTTGAAGAGGAATTAAATAATAATTTCATATTAATTTAATGGCCTATTAATTCACACATATTATTCTTGATAATCAGATATGGTAAGTTTAATGTATTCCAATGGCCGATATAAACAAAATTCACTCATTTAACTTCTATCTGCCTTGGTACTTTCTATCTATCTTCATAACCAGTCTATAATATATGTATATTTTGTACTTGCCCAAGAGTTCAACAGAGTACTGAATGTACCTCCATCACAGAAGAACAGAGATCTCGGAAATTGCATATTCGAAGAGAGATTTCCATGTGTATAAAACAGGACACTTGCTGGACTCATTCTATGAACTTACCCAAAGGACTTCGTTAATTTTTTGGTTCCTACTGGCTTATCATTAAACTGAAGTTCGTAGAACACCCGCTGCAGCGCAAGGGGTACACTCTTATCATTATCGTCAGACTCTGTGGGCATCAAGTACACCGCCTTCAATAACAAGTATAAAATGTATCAATCAAGTACGCTGACTCCAATAATATAGTTAAAACAATCAAATACACTGTCTTCAATAGCAAAATACAAAATATATCAATCAAGCAAAATTTCAATATTTAAACAAAGTATCAAATTAACCAGTCAAGAAAAATTCCAATTTAACAATAAACAAGATGTGTTTACAGAACGCTGATGCCCTGTATGACAACATAGCTCTCTATATTTTCAACCCGACGAAGTAAAGAGCAAAACTTACCTTCCTCAATTTATTGGTGAAAAACAGAGTTTGTAACAATGAGTTCATATAACATGTTGCGCCTTGATTTTTGAGTCCCACAAATCCTGTATGCTTTTTTGAATCCCAACTGTAAAGAAGATACAATCTGACTTTAGAATAAGATGCAGACAGTATTTGCCTCGATATGAAAAAATTAAAAATTTACAGCAACTTTCTACTTAATGAGTAATCATCTAAGCTAAAATACATTTTTTTGTAGGGCTGAAACGATTCACTGAAATACTTCAATGTTCGATTCATGGCCATGATCAGTAAAAGACATTCAATGGGCTTGACCTGCACTTATCATTTTAGCACGAGGGACAAAGTGGTGTCCGGTAACAGTTATACTAGACTGTTA
>CAJDSM010001084.1:0-23024 GCA_903981925.1 Ostrea lurida | reverse complement strand
CCCCCCCCCCCCCAAACAATGATGAACTTAAACAGTTTAAACTACAGAGCCAACAGGAATCTTACTGGTCGGGGGTTTGGAGAGATTTCGCATCTAAAATTGTGACTGCGAATCTTCGTAATTAAAAATTTCTTCACACTTATTATTGTTTTTTTTTGGTTGTAATTTCTGTAAAATGTATCGTATTGAAAATATTGAATCATGGCATAAGTATTGCAATACAAGTTGTATTATGAAGGGAGCATACTGTTCAGTCCAAATTCATTGCATGAATGTTTGGGAGATATGAAGATCTATTCACCTTCCAAAAAATCAGATTCCTGGAGGACAACGCCAAAGAGGAATAATTATATTATTTTTCTTGGGTGAATGGATTATCCTTTCTCTCAAACATTCATGCAATAAACTGTTTATCATACCAAAACAAACCAAGATTACAGAAATGCATTTGAAATAAAAGTCTGCTCATTTATACACTGCATTTAACTGAGATTACCCTTTATATGGTAATGCTGTGCTGTATAGGAAGGTTCAAGCAACAAAATCAAGTGACATGATGGCAATTTCTTGCATTTCTTTTCCTCTTGAATGCTGATTACTTACATGGTCTTTGTATCAACCCAAATCAGGTGATTTAACCGTGTATCAGAAACCTGCACACAAACAAATTCCTTTTGTGCCTTGCGAGCTATGAAAGTCGACTCAGACTTAAACTACTTTATCTTAACGTATACAATATATGGAAACATACGAGGCTGCCAAAGGATGAAATACATGTATGATGTTTGAAGGAAATAAAAAGTCTTTATTCTTCCATGCACGTGACTGTTTAGACCAATCAGATAACACATTATTGAGGTATGTTAACACTTTTTGCACACAAAATGACCCCTCACCTGACCCCATGGGGAGCATCAGCCTTGACGTGCACCTCCAGTGTTATTTTATCATCCACCACATATCCTTTGTTGGGATCCAAGAGATCCTGTATAATACAGAGTGTAAAAAAAAAAGCTTTTTGAGTATCTAAACAAGACATACTTCAGGAAATGAAGTGATAAATATTTTCAGCTTATGCAACATATGTTATACATGATATGAATTTAGTTTACAATAAATGTAAAGTTTGGTGCAAAATCATTGGCTACAGATTGCACAAAAATCAGGATAAAGCAACACCAAGAATAAGCTACCTGCCCTCTTCTGCTTTATTTACTGAATATTATTTTTGTATCACTTTTTTCTTTAATAAATATAAAAAAACAAAACTGTTCTACCATTTTTTTTATAACTCTAAATTCATATGAAAGATCAGACAAACTTACATTCCATGCAATGAAATTACTGTAACCCCAATCATTTTCTTTACTGTAGAACAAATGTTGGATTTCTGAAAGAAAAAATAAAAAAAATTGATATTCATACTTGGACTTTCAAATCTAACATCTACCATGAAAAAAATCAGACATTTCATGAAACTTCTTTCATGTACGCATAAAAAGAAAGGGAAAAAAAAGGAAGAAAAGTTTGAATTTATATTTATTTTTCAAGTACTTGATGACTCATAATATAAATGTTTTAATGAAATCTTTGAGAGGGTCATAATAGCACTTACTTTTTGTGTGATTTTCAGCCTCATTAACCTGATTAATTAGCTTGAGTGTGGCCGATGCATTACATGACCATGACCTGAAAATGTTGATCAAAAATCAAGCAGTGTTTAATGATTAATACTACCTAAACTACTCAAATATCAAGACAGAATCTTCAATGGAAGTAGTCAATTTTCTAGAAGGGACAGTTTTACATTGATGTTTGATAAATGTTCATGAGGGTATCAAGTTAATCGTTTAAAAAAAATTGAAAGTGTACATATAGATATACAGATTGATACAGAAATTAATAAAGTCTCATCTTACACTGAATCTGATTCAGCGTTGCATTGAAGAAAAAAGCCCATGGTCTTCTGATTTTGTCTTTCAGAGTTGGGTCTGGGTTGGCACATTATTTTCCTGAAAGGGAATCATTATGACTAGCATCTTCTTAGAATGTAAATGAATTGCATTAATAACAAGGAATCTGTGAGCTACTGCTCACTGAGGATACCCCTGCTCTAAGGTAAATAAAGTTGCTTCCTATACAAGAGGCTCACGGGCCTTGACGGTCACCTGAGTATCATAGCCACACAGGAGTCTATATTTGCATTTTTAGTCTCAAATACGGAGTCTTTTATTTACATGTTAACATCTTTCAAAATATGCATATGGTTCCTATTCATATACACAAGAAATTATTCATCAATCTCACAAGATTGTTCAAGTCAGAATTTTTAAATGAAAAACCACTACTTTAATGTCCAGTGAGCTTGACCTTGGACCCCAAAATTCGATTAAAGAACATCTTTTGTCTATGAGTAGTATATTGTATGATATAGTGACTCTAGGTAGAAAAGATAATGCTATGTAACCCGGAAATCATATTGCTACTTTGACGTCAAGCTAGCACTTCCCTTTTGACCTTAAATTTCAAAAGGGAAATATTCTATCCTAATGATACTCCATATTATGAATACAGTGATCTAGCAGAATGGATAATGCTCTTAAGCCCAACACAATATTGTTACTTCGATTGTCCAGTGTGCTTGATCTTTGCCTTTTGACCCCAAATCAAATAGGAGAACCACCTTTGTCCCATGGGTCAGACCATATGCACAATATGGCAGGCTAACACTTAAAGTCTGGAGACCATTCCTGTCTACAGGACGGATGGACAGACAACCCGAGTTCAGTAACAACCAACAACAACCCCCCCCCCCCCTCCCTAACTTGTGTTGCAGGGGGTTAATATTATAATAAAAGGCTCCCTGCTTCATTCTTAATTTCTTTAGTTTCACAATAAAATAGCATTGAAAAAGATGCTTTTTCATGTTTTCATATAAACATATGCCATGTTTGGATTCCCTACCCACCTGGGTCAGGGAACCCCTACCCCAGAGATCAACCAAATTTACAATTTAGGTAAAGGCCGTTCCTGCTCTACATCACTATCATTTGGTTTCTCTTCAGACATGTGCGGTGTGTAAAAAAAGATTTTTTAGGAAAATTGGTCCACTGTTGGGCAGTTTTTGCTCCCCCCAGCCCCCAGGGGGTGCAAAGGACCTGAATCTTAGCAATTTATTGTGCCCATTTGTCCAAAGATGGCTCAATACCAAATTGAAACCCAGATATGGGACTTGGTGATTGTTCAAGAAGAAGTTAGAAATTGTTCAATGCTTAACAGAATTGATGTACCAAATTTCCCCCCCCCCTGGGGTCAGAACCCTACCCTAGAGACCACCAATTTACAATTTTGGTAAAGGCGCTTCCTGCGCTGCATCACTATGCATTTGGTTTTCCCAGACATATGCGTTGTAAAGAAGAAGAATTTTGAAAATTGGTCACTTTGGGCAGTACTTATGCCCCGCCCCAAGCCCAGGGTGCAAGAGACCTAAATTTACAATTTAAGTGCCCATGTCCCAAAGATGCTTCATACCAATTTAAAAAGATTGGACAGGTGGTTATCAAGAAGAGATAAAAATGATTCAATTGTTAATGGACATTATGTAACCAAATTTGCGTCCACCCTGGGTCAGAACCCTACCCTGGATCACCAAATTTACAATTTGGTAAAGGCTTCCTGCTCTTCATCACTGTGGCATTTGGTTTCTCTCAGACATTGTGGATGATATAAGAAGAAGATTTTTGAAAACTTGTCACTTTTGGACATTTTTGCCCTGCCCCCAAGGCCCCAGGGGTGCAAAAGACCTGAAATTTACAGTTTATGTGCCCCTTGTCCCAAAGTGCTTCATACAAATTGAAAAGATTTGGACTGGTGTGTTTCAAGAAAAAGAGTTAAAATGTTCAATTGTAACAGACATTATGTACAAATTTGCCCCGCCCTGGGGTCAGAACCCCTACCCCGGGGATCACCAAATTACATAATTTGGTAAAAGGCTTCCTGTCTACATCACTATGCATTTGGTTTCCTCAGCAAATGTGCGGTTGTTAAGAAGAAGATTTTGAAAATTGGTTACTTTGGGCAGTTTTTGCCCCGCCCCAGGTCCCAGGGGTGCAAGAGACCTGACAATTTACAATTTATGTGTCCTTGTCCAAAGATGCTTTCATACCAAATGTGAAAAGAATTGGACTGGTGGTTATCAAGAATAAGTTGAAATCTTTCAATTGTTGTTTTAACGGACGACGACGTGACGAAGACCAATGGGAAATAAGGTTTTACCTGAGTTTACTCAGGGGAGCCTAAAAAATTTGTTCATCCTTTGGTAAGGTTGATATCAAGCTGGGCTATGATGTGCAGTAGCAAAGAAGGTGTTGTTTTTTTGTATTTTTTTTTTTTTTTGTGTTTTTTTTTTTACCCTGCAAATGACAATATCTATGACTCAATAATTTTGCAGCAATACTCCATAAATATTGATCACAGTATGAAAGTAGTTGACAGTGCAAAAGTGCTGATTAGTAAAATGTAGGTTATATGGGACCCCTAATGAAAGTGATATACAAAATATCAAATGTCTTTGATACGCAATTTAAGAGAAAGTGTGTGCTGTAAATATTTATTCCACATTAAGACTAAAAAAATTTAAAGAAGTCGTTGACAAGAAGTTGACATGCAAAAGGCAGGTTCTCACTAGGATTTTTAACACTTGAGTCCGGGGACTCACGATTTTGGAAAGGTTGCGTCCCAGCTAATTTTATTGAGTCCCAGAACATAAGGCGAGCCCGATTTCTTATTACACTCACATCAAACAACAATTTTAAAGCAAACATATTATTTATTGCAACTAAATGAATTAAAAAATACATAGCCACGATCGATGGCTGCCGAATGTGTTATACTAACTATAATTTCATTGTAACAAGAACTAGATTGCGTTTGAAACGATGTTGATTTTGCCTTGACTAGCACCGAGTAACATAATATTCAATACCTCATAAACATGTCCAAGCGTACTAAAAGTTTCTGGTAATGAAATCCTATGCTTCACTTTTCGGTTACGCTTACTTTAAAAAATAAAACAAGAAGTTTTCGTAATAAATTAGTTGTTTCGCTTTCGTTTCGTTGACCGAAAGTTATGGTTCTGTATAGCAGATTGATCCCGACACTCAAATTTCTTCGAATTCCTCGACATTCGGGATGCGTCCTCAGACGAGTCGCGGACGCCCATTGTTTTTAAACAATGTCGCAGTCCCCAGACATCTTTGCTGGATTATATTTACGCAGCAATTCGTGCAGTTAATGAGAACCCTGAAAGGTACTGAATTCATAAGCGCCGGTAGGGACCTCTAATGAAGTCACTTCACAAATATCAAGTGGCGTGATATGCAGTTTCAGAGAAAAGTGCGACGAGAAAAAAATTTAATATTCACATTAAGACCTCAAAAATTTTAAAGAAGTCGCTGCAAAACAGGAAGTTGACATGCGAAGGGTCTGAATTCAGTTAAGCACGGTAGGGGACTCCTAGATGAAGTCATACACCCTAAAATATCAATTGGCTGTGATATGCAGTTTCAGAGAAAAGTGCGACGAAAATATTAATATTTGTTTCGGACGGACAGAGGTAAAACAGTATACCCCCCTCCTTCAGAGCAGGGGTATAATAAAGCATTCTTAAATACAACATTTACATTGCATCAAATAAATTAAACTACAAATGACAAATTTTACATACCATGGAAGATTCCGAACCATACAAGCAGGACTCAAGGCTGTTTCCTTCAACTTGGTTATATTTTCAACAGTATATCGAAATGTAGCCTCTGATCGACATTCATCTGTTAATAGAAAATAAATTCAACTCTACTGCAGAATGGTTTACTAAACTTCTGTTTCTGACAGGTCAAAGTAAATCCCTTGTCTGTCAATCACAAATCAATAAACAATTTTGTTTAATCTATGGAATTCAGGTATAAGTTCTCATCCTAATAGTATGGCATTTAAAATTTTCTTTTTGATTTCCTATTTGTCACATGCTGTGTGCAGTTGAATGTTTTTGATGTTATTATTGTATCTAAAAAAGGTATATTAAATAAAATATTATTCACTGAACTCCTTACCCTCCTCCATTTCGGCATCTTCCTGGCTAGTCGCTCCATTCCCAAGGATATCCCCATTCACCTGAGTCATGTGGGCATCATCTCCGCCTTCTTTGTTCTCCTCTGTAAAAAACAAAAGAAAGTTACAATGCAAAGTGAAAAATTTGCTTTAAAATGAAATATAATACATTGTTAGGAAGAACTTCATTTGTAATAATCTAAAAATAGAAAAGATTTCTTGTCAATGATGTTATATAACACAAATTAACACCCCTGGAATGATATCAATATTACTAATAGGAATTTGATGGAACTTAGTGATCAATTCTATATGTAGTCCATAAAGAGTGAACGTGATTTGCTCTTCATTAACTAAATATCGATGGGGATGACCCACAAAACTTCATTAAAAATGTCGCCATCACTGATAACTCCATACATAAAATAAATAAATTGGTTAGAATGTACCACAAATGCTTTTCAATTCTAAACAACTTTCTCATACTTTTTTGTTTTTTTTTTGGTTGTTGATGATAATTGCTAGCTTTGAAAGAAAACACAATATTACAGCTAATATTACATCACAATGCAACTGTTTACGTTGACTGTGTTATATTTCTCACATTTTAAATGAAGAGGCGGATTGTGTTGCAAGTTGTTAAGAGACTTACCTTGTCTCAACAGTCACGCCGTATAACATATTATCATAATAATGATTATCACACTATAAAATAGATGATTTCTCTTTCAATTATGGAATAACTACCTTCTCAATTGTGACCGTTAATACTGATTTAACGGTTGCAGACTGAGTTTTACCAGCAACACAGTATTAACAGTCACAAATTACAAATGAGAAGGTAGTTATTCCCATTCTAATGCAATTTTGCTTGATGTTTACATCGTAATTATTACAAAATGTTTATGCTTGACGTTATGTTTTTGCGTCACAGTATTATGATGTCACAATCAAAAGCTTTTATCTCGTTAATGCTCATTTGACTGTCTCAAATCTCAGTGCATTAGCCAATCAAAATACAAATTACAAAACAGTTGCATTAGAATGCTATAATTAATTATCAATAATCATATATTTCAAACTGTTACATTTTTTTTTAAACAAATAAAACTATCTTTGTCAGTCAGTTTTTAATCTCATGGTACACTTGTAAATGTACACATGTATTGTACTGGCTAATTCTAGCAAAGATAAATGTTACTATGTTACTGAACAAATCATTTGTTATTTCTTTGTTCAGTAGCAGAGTATTTGAAAAGACAGATCAAAAATGAAAAGTAATGTTGGTAAAAAAAAAATCCACTACATACCATTATCATCTTTTGATTTTTTTTTCAGATTTTTTACTGCCATCCATGATAGCAAAGTTTTAAATGATTCAAATGCCATCATTAATATATAAACGCTTTCCAACCACAATAACAAACTTCAAAAACTATGTGCAGAAATATATCTTCCTGCAAGTCCACTTCATCATTGAAAAACTTGCATTTTGTTTCCTTCAACCGCTCACATTAATCTTATCGGTGACAGATATCATTATCACTACACATATAACTTATTGATATAGAAAGCAGGATGTCAATATAATTTGTGTATCATTGTCAAATTTAACTATACAATGTAATCAGGAATTAACTATTGCAAAATTTACACCAAGAGGATATCATTGTATAACATCATAATAGGTCATTCATATACTGTCCTTTGTAAAGTAATACGTTAACACACCCTTCTTTTGATCAATATCCATTTCCACATCTTGTATTTTATCCTTTTCACCATGGTCATTCACATGATTCATGGTGTTATTGGAATTATTTATAGTGACCGCTTTATGACGATCTCGACCAGGAGATTGTGGACTTTTTGGCGGAACGGTCACTTTCGCCTGTTTTCTTACAATCTGCCCAATGTCTGCTGTATAAACCCCTCACAGGGGACTCACATGCAAAATATCATGCCTTTAAAAAAAGGCATCGCAAATCTTGATCTCGAATGAAAATAAACAAGATGGCGGACGCACGTTGAGGCAGTCTGGGATACAAACTATATGGAAAGCAAAAAAATGGTTTTTGCCTTACCTTCTGCACGAGTGACTTTTGCAGTCATAGTATTTTTGTAATTTTCTCTCACGAATTTATTTAATGCTTAGTCATGTGACTCCATGAGAATAAACATTGTTTTACGTAAAGAACCGTCGTTTTTCGGGATCTTTCGTCACAATGTAACGTCTGTACATGCGTACAATTGACATCCGGTTTTGATTCAGAAAGGGCAGAAAAGAGATTATCTCGTAAACAAAATAGCTTATATGGCAAATAATCGAAGTCAGAGACATTTTTAAAGATTCTGTTACTTTACAATGGAACGCGAAGAAGGTGACCATAGCGATATTTCTCCGGATAATTGGCTAAATAGCTTCGAAGAGGAGTGTATTGAAGAACTTCACACTGAAGCCAATATGGAGGAAGCTCTTGAAACTCAACGAGAGCTTGCTGAACAAAAACTATGGTTGCAGTTTCAGAATTCAGCGACTGCTATTGCTCAGTTGTACAAAGGTATACCCAGCAGGATATATATTTACTTTGAAACCACATTTGAAAAGCTTGAAGACGGTTTGTTTACTATCCTATCTATAGTATAGTTAATAGGAACGTCCGCGACAGAGGTGATCCTTTGCTTTGAAAGGTTTTAAATAGATTCATATAGACCTAAAGCAATAGATGTAGACTGAAATGAGCATGCTTTTGATCTTGGTCTCATTTTTGATCTCGGTCTCATTTTGGTAAAACAGACATATGGCTGTAAATCGAGATCGAGATATGATTTCTGTAGAAACGATGGGTTATTCATATTTGGTCTTCCTTGCCCCCTTGTTTCTGTCCAGGTCTTCATAAAGTATGTGGGAAATCAGATGCACTTCGATTCGATTTTATTTCAGGCTGTATTCGATGTGAATCGCTATAGAAAAATGACCTAAATCAGCCCAGAACTGATTTATATTAAGTAAATCCAACAAAAACCATTCAATTCTAAACAAATTCAGATATAGTCGTCATTTGAAACCATACACCTTTTCTGCTGTTAAATTCACCTCGATGAACAATGACTTTTGCGGATGTGTGTCCGTGTGTGTGTCCGGAACCTTGTGAACAAGATAGAAGTAAGGGCATTCATCAGAGAATCATCAAACCTTCCACAAATGTTGCCCATGGAGAGAGGATGAACCCTATTGATTTTCAGGGTCAAGGTCACTATGGACTATTGACTAAAAATCTTGTGAACAAGACAGAGGACACAACATTCATCAGGGAATCATCATACCTTCCACATATGTTGCCCATGGAAAGAGGATGAACCCTATTGATTTTCAAGGGTCAAAGGTCAAGGTCACTATGGACTATTGATTAAAATTCTTGTGAACAAGATAGAGGACACAGCATTCATCAGAGAATCATCAAACCCTCCACAAATGTTGCCCATGGAGAGAGAATGAACCATATTGATTTTCAAGGTCAAGTCAAATGTCAATGTCACTATTGACTATTGACTTAAATCTTGTGAAGGCAATGGTAAGATGGTAGATCAGCAAACAAGGTTGTCGATCAGAGCAGTGCATCAAACACTGTCACCAATGTTGCGCGAGTGGAGATGAGGATGAAGCTCCTATTGATGGTTTTCAAGGTCATAAGGTCGAAGGTCACAGCTGGACTATTTGCGATCGAAAAGCCTGGAATAAGATAGAAGAAACAACGATTAGTCAGAGGGAATCATCAAACCTCCACCAGATGTTCGGCCCGATGAGTAGTGGGTTGTTCTTCTCTCAATTGGCAGAGGTGTGTGATGGCTTCTTCTAAGGATGCAGGAAATTAAAATAGTACCATGTTTTCATCAAGCCGGGGGGGGGGGGCGGGTCCATAGTATCTTGGTACTCTCTAGCTCCTAGAAATAAAATAGTGACTTTGAGTTTCCGCTAACCCGACCGACCCTAAATTAAGCCCTGGACCCTGAAAAGTTTTTATGGTGTGATTTTTGATGAGAAGAATTGTAGTTTTTTCGGCTGAATAACATAGTTTTCCTAGTCCATGATTTCGACGGACGTTTTAGGGTTATACTGTGTACAAGATGTGAGCAAGACTTTGGGATAAAGTCATAAGTTGTAACTGGCAAAAAACAAACTTTGAAAGTATAAAATTCAGTCGGAGGAATGTCCATAGCTTTAATGATATTAAATCATAATGAATCGGTTTGTGTAAGATGATTTTATTGTTTGAATTTATTGATATAATGTGTTCGCCTATTGTTGAAAATAAAACTTAGAAATAAAATAAAATTTATTTCCTACCTACCTACCTACCTACCCTATTTTTTTCTGGAATGTTAGCGGAAACTCAACTATTTTTATTTTTGGCCCTATTGATTTTTAAGTTCATAGTCACTATTGACTGCCTCAATATCTTGTGAACAAGATATAGGACACAACATTCATCAGAAAATCATCAAACCTTTCACAAATGTTGCCCGTGGAGAGGGTAAATCCTATTGCTTTTCAAGGTCAAAGATCACTATTGACTATTGTTTAAAAATCTTGTGTTGCGAGGGGATGCTACGCTTGCGTTACCTTGTTCTTATAATTCCAATTCGTTCATTGTATATGTATAACAATTTTTAAAAATTGAATAGTTCTGTGCATTACGTTATTCGTTTTCATGCGTGTATTGTTATGTCACATTTTAGGATTTATTGATATATAAATTCTCGTTTAGCTTTAATTTTGTCCAATCAAAACAATTTTAATAAAAGACATTGGAATTATTAATAATGTATACACAGTATATATGACTATTGTCAATACTGATGTATCAATTTGTATGTTGCTGTATTGTTTCACCCCCTCTATGCGCTCGTGTGGGTGCAAGTTCGTGTGTGTTGACAGTTGACTTGGATGATGATGTTTGCATTTTTGGTTACATGTAATTTGATGAAAAACTTGTCTTAGATTGCTTTAGGGTCAAAAGGCATTCATGAGCTCTTATCTTTTTTTTTTTTTTTTCCTTAAACAATATTTTACTCGGAACTATGTGTCTGAATGGGATTGGGCAGCAGGCATTGCTCATGTTAGATGAAAAATTTGTTGTAGATTGCTTTAGGATCAAAGGGCATTCATGAGCTCTGTTCCTATAAATAGGTATTCTAATAAGTCTACATTAGAAGTTTTGGGCACATGTGATTAAATTTTTCTTGCTACTGGATTTGACAATGATTTTCCATTATCATTGATCATGGAATATCAAAATCCGTATGATTGATTGATTGACACTTTTCAGAGTATATCTAAAACTTTTCAATTCTTACTGTTTTCTTAAAATATATTTCAGATCGTCATCAAGGCTTGTCTCTATGGGTCCCATTTCAGAATGCTGCATCAAATGTTACCAGTTTGTATAAAGGTACACTTATTTTTCAATTTCCCTGCCCATATGAAATTACAGTAGCTTCCATTTACAATGAATTTCTATACAAAGAAATACCAGATATAATGAACTGATTTATAGGTAGGTCACAAGTGACACCTAATTTTTCTTTCTTTTCCTATTGTGAAAAATCGATTATAACGATGAAGTAAATTAAAATTCCTGCTTGTTTAGTATGACATTAGATATAATGAAATCCATTATCACGATAGTTAATCTTGCATGACTTCCTCATTCAGGTAAGCTCAGGTAAAGGTGTATATATAGATATCTAACCTGCTCCAGTTTGATAGAACTACGTAATTGAACTCCGGTTGTATTTATAAAGTCCTATTCATACAATACTATCCATGGCTTTGAAAAAGAAAAGCCCCTGTTTAGAACACGAAAAAATGAAAAGTCAATTTTGAAAAGGGGATCAAATATTAAAAATTAAGCAACATTTTATTCTTTGTTGATTGTTGTCTTGCTCATTTGTATAGGGTTTGAAACTTCTTCCCTTAAATTTAAATATGATGTTACAGGTGTGCGCAAAAGAATTATACCATTGATAAAATGTTAAAAGTAGGTCGAACAGGTCCCCCCCCCCCGCCCCCCCGGTATTGTCATTTAATGAAGTTGCAACCTTCCTCTCAAAGAATCACAGATTCACTTTGCATTTCAGCTTAATTGCTGCACCTTGACCTACTTTAGGGCTAAAAGTAGGTTAATGGTTTCCTAGACTTTTTCTCAATTTGGATACAGACAGGCTTATTCTGTACCGTTTATGGTACTCTTCTTGATCTATTGTTTCACTGGTTAAATTCATATGTTAAAAAAAATGAAATAAAAGAAAATTATCTTAACATATGTAAAACTTTTTTGATAAAAAATTTTCATTAATATAAACTTCACTAATGATATCAAGATGATGAAACCATTTCTGTATTCATCTTCTAATAAAGTTTAAAATTGAGAGTGTCAATGTGTATTTCATTTATCAGTATATATGGAATATGCATATCTTCCCATTTGTAATCATAGTTACAATGAATGATGGATATAACAAATTATTTTCTGCTATATAACCATTAAATTATGTACATACTGTGGATAATTTCATATTGGAGCAATAAACTAAGCTGACTAGTTCAGAATTTGTAAAAAAAAAAAACAACTTTTAATCCATTCAACCCACAAAGTGGAACAAATATAAACAAAACTAGACTCTAAGCAGTATTATTTGATACAGATGGAGTAGATTCACTGCATAGTTGTGTGGACTTGGGTATACAAAAAGGCAAACAGCACAGAAACAGAGACATTGTGGCATGGGTGAAAAAGAAACGTCGAAATATTCGTAGAGAAGATCTGTTAGCTTTCTTGTGTGGCAAAAATCCACCTGCTAGAAATAGACACGCATCCTCCATGGTGAGGCAGTCATCAAGACTGTCAGTGGAAAGAACTCATTCACCACGATTACAGGGAACCGAAAGTCTGTCTTCAGGAACTGAACCGGACCTACAGGCATTTAGAGAAGCCATTGCACTGCAAGGTACTATAGTTATGTCCAAATATTGATAAGCAAGCCACACTTTCCATTAAAAACTATATTCCCAGTGTTCTTGGCTGAAATTTATGCACAGTATTGGTATAAATGATACTATATATGCTATTCAATAAATTATGCAGTGCTGCATATTATCAAACATAAATTTCAAACAATTATTGAAAGTAGAACAACTGTTGGACAGTGAGTAGCATATTTCCAATGTTGTCTTGGTTTTTAACTCATGTGAGCTTTTCTGATTATCTGTTGCCCGTCAGTATCTGTCTCTGTAAACTTTTCACATTTTCGACTTCTTCTTCAAAACCACTGGGTCAATTTCAATCCAAATTTGGTACAAATCATCCTTGATGAAGGGGATCCAAGTTTATTGAAGGGCCATTCCCCCTGCAAAGGGGAGGAAATCACAAAAAATTAAAAAATAGGTGAGGTCATTTAAAACTTTTCTTCTCAAAACTACTGGGCCAGAAAAGTTGAAATTTACATTAAAGGTTTTTGACATAGTGGAGATTTAAGCTTGTGTAGATTGTGACCTCCCAGGGGGTAGGTTTGGGCCACAGTAGGGGATTTGAATTTTATTCATTACATTCAAATGTATTTGGAAAATCTCAAAAAATCTTCTTCTCGAGAACCAGCAGGTCATGGAGATATACCTGAAAGCTCTCTTATATGGAGTAGATTCAAGTTTGTTCAGATCATGGCCTCAAGGGATAGGGAGGGGCCACAAATATCAAAGTATTAAGTGCTGATATATAGGAAAAACCACTCGACCAATTTTAATGAAATTAAAATTGGTTTGATTCAAATCATCCTTGGGTGGATCCATGTTTCTTCAAATAAAGGGCCATTCCCAATTCAAATGGGAGATAATCACTTAAAAGCAAAAATAGGAAGATGCAATTTAAAAAACTAGATGAGAAAAGCTGATATTCATCCTTAAAGCTTGCTGATGTAGAGTAGATTCAAGCTTGTTCAAATCATGTTCCTTGGGGTAGGGTGGGACCACAATAGAGAAGTTCTTGTCCTGGAAGTTCAACTTACTTTTCTATATAAAAAAAAAAAAATTGACCTATTCAATATTTCCTTAACTATTAACATAGATTTTTTATATTTTGCACATATACTTAATATGGCGAAGCCTTTCATATCATATGGCTTTTGACTTTGTGACCTTGAACTCAAAAGTTTGACATACTTAATAAAAAAAACTTGTCTGGGACTAGTTTAGGTTGGACTTTCATGTTTTGTATATACTGCAGTAGATTATTTATGGCAAGACCTTGTATTTCTGTGAAGTTGGAACTTGTTACCTTGACCTCGGAGTTTGACTTTCTTTTTGAAAATCTCACCTAATATCTTCTGAACCAGTAAAAGTAGGGCTTTCATATTTTGTGTATAAATTTCTGATGGCAAGACCTTTCATTTCACTCTATGACCTTTTACTTTGTGACCTTATTCTTTAAGCTAATTAACTATCGGCAGAACACTATTGAGGCATATCCATGTTGTGTGAATTTGTTTTCAGTTATGTTGAGATCCTTTAGGGCTAGATTAGTGCCACAATATGGGGTGAACAATTTTCATGGGTATAAAGATTGATAAAAATTCTTTTAGTTGAAAAAAAAGCAGAATGGAAGGGCCAAGTCTACTCAGGTGATTGTTGTCACCCATGGGCCTCTTGTTAATTCTGATGAAATTACAGATCTTTTAATTGTTGTGCAATTTCAGGTTTAAATGGTGCAATGTCTAACATTAGCATGGGCTTCAGCATGACACAAGGTGCTACCGCCTCTTCCCAAATTGGAGCCTTACCCAGGAATAGTGGAAATATGGAGGAACTGAACAGATTTATTTTAGATGAATTTTCACGTAATTATGACTCTACAAGAAAGAGAACCTCGTCACCTGATAACACACTTATTGATTCACCATCCAGGAAGAAAAGTCGACTGTTTTAATGTAGATGTTATCACTGTTTCTCAGATCAGTTCTCTGTAGATGCCAGATTAGCTTATGTTAAAGAATCCAAGCTGAATGTGATACTTGCTAGTAAATTCCATCTTTAAATTAATACTAAAATTTATTCACACAGTGTATTTGAAATACACGATATTTCATATTTGTATCGGGAAATTTCCACAAACTATTAAAAGTGCTGCCAATTTTTTTTATTTTTCATTATTTACAACTACGCTTGTATGTTTATAAAAATTTACTTGAAATTACAGAAGTGTAATGGAGACATGCATTACTCAAAATATTAATTGCAATTTCAGTGAACTTAAGGTTTGCCTTACTTGAGTTTGAGTTAAGTTCATTTACTCGAACATATGATACATTATGCTAATAAGAAAACTACATACTAGAGATGAGTGCACTTTGATACCAGTTCAATGTGTATTTAATTCGTACACGAGCAAATTTCTTAAGCTTCAGATAAACCTTGTTAATGCATCTGACAGTAGAAACTGTGTACATGTAGTGTCTGAATATAGGTATTTGATATCAAATTTTGAGGAAATTTTAGCTTCGTATTTGAAATAATTTCAGTGAATTTGAAAAATAGAAGAAATACTCATGTAATTTGAAACTCGCTACATGTCATTTACAAATGCTTGTTCAAATTATAAATAGAGGGTTGAAATTTTAAAAAAATAAACAATTTCATTCACACGAGCTTTTCAAAAATTTTATTTTAGATTTAATACAGTTTACCCTTTTCAAATGTGGATTCATGAATACTATAGTGTCAAATCCTATTTTAAAAGTTTTTCAATGATAAAGGACCAGCCTATATTCTTGTATTTTAGTATTTATATTTCCTAGTTGATTTTAGCATTTCGTGATGTCAAATTGTATGTGAAGGTAAGATGAGTTGTGACTGCTGGAGTTCTTACCAACTTGTAAAGAAAAGTAAATTTTGTTAGTTCACAATACAGAAAGATGTTAGTAGTACATACCAATTTTTTTCTTCCTCCAGTAAGCCAAATTTAACACATTTTATATTCTTTGTATCTCCATTTATCCATAAACAAATTTCATAACTTTTTCTCTCAGCCTTGTAGAATAGCTTGTATTTCAATGAAAGTAAGACGACTTTTGTATATCTAAATCTGAAGTTGTTTTTTTTTTTCCCTTGGTTCATGTTCAGGCTATTTTGCATATTATTATATGTTGAAGAATCCAAGCACATAATTAGAAAAGCTGGTCTCATGCATACTAGATAAGATTTCATAAAAGTTAAAATTTCCTAATTCAATAATACATGTACTAACATTATTGTTATATTTAAGTACTGGTACATTTGTTGTTCACATTGAAATTATCATCATAACCAGAGAAATGTACCATTCACATCCTATAAATTGTCCTCTTGTGCTGATTTATGTAAAGACTGAGGCAAAAGTATGCATATATGTGTAATTATTTACAAATTATACATGAAATTCCAAAATATGATAATTTACATTTGCACAACATGCATTATATTTACATTTAAAAGTGCGCTAAATGTTAATGGTACATAGTTACATTTGCAGTGTATATACCCCAGTACACCACACTAAGTTTCTATCGAGACAAATATTTGCAGAAATGAAAATACTTGTTACTTTTAAGAATACGAATATATTCTTTTTGAGTTTTAGTGGTAAAATGTAAGTTTTGAATTTGGTATGGTGCAATTTTACTCATTGCAGTTGTTTTTGTGTCTGAAAACGTCTTCAGATGAAATTATTTAAGCATATTTTCCCTCATTTTATTTTTCTTGACCCTTAATTAATTTACAAGGGATCACACTTGGGTAATTCATTATGTAAATGAAAGGGGAATGTCACATTTCCTTCTGTTGAGGATTTCCATGTGAACAAACACTTGAAAGATGCCAGGTTGTCAAAGTGAAAGAAAATTTGGTCTAAAGAAAATTAAATCTTGGATACCATACAGATTATTCATAATTTGAAAAGAATTAGTACATAATGAATATAAAATCATCAGTCTGCAAACCAGATTTTACTTGGATAGTCTGTTTTGGGTCCAAATGAAAGTTGAGGTGGAAATGTCAAGCTGAAAAGTGCTAGTATCGAGCCCTAGTGGCAAAAAGTACTGTATGAATGACAAAGTTTGTTTTCTTTGTGTTCAGTTTTATATTATATATCTAAAAATATATTCATTCATTTCTGTATAGCTGCAATTCATACTATCATGACATATATTTGATATTTCTGCGAGAGATAGCATATTTCATAAGATGAATATGGTTATTGTTATTAATTTTTTTTTTTTTTTTTTTTTGGTGGGCATTATTTCTTTGAATGATCTCAAGTGAATTCAAAGAAGTGATTATCATATTCTATAGGTCTGATTTGTTTATCCCATTTTTAACATCAGCTTACCCTTGGCTAATCTGGTGCATCAAGTCATTATCGTATTGTTTCAAGTTTATGATCTTAGAAGGTTGAAGTGTTGTAAAAAATAAAACAGTATTGGACACAAGATATGATAAAGTGTAGTTGAAAATTAAAAGAGAGCCAGACATATCTTGCTCAGTTTTATTACTGAATACATAATACTGCAAATTGATACCTACATACATGCATTAGGTATAGTAAGCACAAGATTTATTTCTCGTTTATCAGTTTAGTTATGCTTATATAAATTTCAATTTCTCTCATCTCCCCCCTCCCCCCCATCCTTCATTATAGTGCCACACGACAGGTGTTAATCTACTAATGGTCAAGGGCTGCTAAATCAGATCCTTATGAAGATATTGTCTAATTCTGTTGATGTTTGATCCCAACTCCCAAATGTTTTTTGAATGCCTTACCTTTTGCTGTATAATAAGGGTTTATAAGAAGCACCTGTAATTTTAGACTTTATATGTATTTAAATGTGCATCTCAGAAGTGCCCAAAAAAAATCTGTGCATAGCAAACTTTTAATATAGTATCATGTTTGGAAAGTAATTTTCCAGGTGAACGCTGAGTGAACTACGAGGTCGTTGTCCGCCATGTGTAACCACATATTTAACTTACTACATCCAGCTCTTTTCAAATATTGGGTATGAAGCATCTTGTGGGGGAGGGGCAATAAATTGTGGTCCTCTTGTCTTTTTTTCCTAAAGGCAACAATAATTGTAAAAGGAACCTGTAAAGGGAGTAACTTTGGGAAAAGTATTCCAACAAATTTGCTTACTAGTAATTACATTGGTATGCTAAGATACGTCTAACGACCATTATATTCTTGTTGATGTGAAGTGGCAGGTCATATAAGTAAAAGCACATCATATTTGTTGATAATATGGTAGTGTAGATAGCTCTCAGTTATGTGGCTAAAATTGAATTATTTATTTACAGATTTAATTTAAATTGCGTATTCTAATTTATTTTGTATAATTTTTGAGATTTAATGCAACAACCCTATAGTTTCTACCAATAAAACTTACAAGAGAGTCTCGTGGACAAAAGCTATATAAAATATTTATGTTTTATTTAAAATGTGAATGTCAATTGCATTTTAAAATAGATTTCTTGTGTTTTAAGAAAGAAAGAAAAAAAAATCACTGGGCTCTTTTTTTTCTGCCTTCTGTATAGGTAGTGTGTATGTAGATGTTGTTGGAAATTACAAATTCAAAAAAAAAGTTTATATTTCCCGCAATGATCCTTCCACAATGTTTAAATGCACGCTAAAATGACAAATGAAGCTTTAAAGGGCAGGACTGTTTTGAGCAAAAAAATTTCAATTTTATTTTTTATTGCCATTTTAATAGTTTAACAATGCTTAGCTGAGTATTTTCAATGGTCAGCAAAACACTTGAATGGTCATTGTTGCTACACAAGTGAGATACAGTAAATCACTTTACAATTCTTTGTTTTTGTTTTAAACATATAGTATATTAGGTTCTAAAAAAAAAAAAAAAATGAGATGCAAGAAACACGAGAAACTGTTTTAACTGTGTCAAGAATGAACTTGTAATTTGAAAAGTCTGCTTTAAAAAAATGAAATATTTACAAGCGTACTTTAAGCATATATATACATAAAAATACATCATCAATCCTTTTACATACAAAGACTCGTGAGTGCTGTATCCTCACCTTACGGTAACAACTGACTGGCTAATTTTTTGCTGACGATTAGAAATACTTAATTAAAACATATTTAAAAGAAATGGAAAAATAAAATTTGAAAAATTTAAGCTCAAACGTCCTTGCCCTTAAAGAAATGTTTATTGAACATAACTTTTTATAGATAGAGGTTATAGAGAGCAAATGTGTCCTGTTGCATGTGAGAGTTATTTATTGTTAAGGGCTTTCAAAGATTTGTGTCATGGAAGAATGAAAAAAAAAAAAAAAAATTCAAAGGTTGATCTCTTACCAACTTTGTGAGTAAAAACGTGTTGAAATCTTTTGCATAAAATTGTTTATCACAAAGGTAATCTGTAGTTTGTTTCATGTTAGCTGTAAATGCCAATACAAATAGGTGGCAGTGGAAGAAAAAGTGGTGTTGTCTACCATGTCCATGTCATGTTTGCTTGCAGGAAACACTGTTTTAACAAAATTGAACATTTTTAAAAACAATTATTCACAATAAATACAAATGGCATTATGAGTCCTAAGTCATTTCTGATTGTACATATTTTCACATGTATAAAGATGTATGCCCAGAAGGTTTGCAAAACAAATGTTGTGGCCACGGCAGTATGATTTTACTGTGAATTTGCACTCCTTACTGTATGATTTGAGTCCAAATCATTTGTTTATTTACTATGAGTAATAAAGGGTTATAATATTTTTTAGGTCACCTTGAGTAAACCAGTGACCTATTGCATTTGGTCTTCGTTCCGTCGAGTCCGTCGTGCGTTAAAATTGTAAATCATTTTTAACTTACTTATCTTGATAACTACTGAATTCCAATTCTTTCAAATTTGGATAATGAAGCAATTTTTGGGGAAGGGCACATAAATTGTAATGGTCTCTTAGCACGCCTCGGGGCGGGGCAAAAACTGCCCAAAAGTGACACCAATTTTCAAAAAATCTTCTTCTTACACGCAACATCAGTCTGAGAGAAAATAGCTAGTAGAGAAGAGAAAAAGGACTACACCAAAAATTGTAAATTTGGTGTCCCTGGGGTAGGGGTTCTGACCCAAGGGCGGCGGCCAAATTGGTAATAATATGTCCTGTTAACAATTGACAATTTTTAACTTCTTTCTTGATAACCACCAGTCCAATTCTTTTCAAATTGGTATGAAGCCATCTTTAAGGACAAAGGGCACATAATTGTAATTTCAAGCTTTGACCGTGGGCCTTGGGATGGGGGAAAAACTGCGCCTACTAAGTGACCAATTTCCAAAAAATCTTCTTCTTTTACAGCCACACATGTCTGGAGAGAAACTAAAATGCATAGTGATGGTAGAGCAGGAAATGCCTTTACCCCAAAATTGTTAAATTTGGGTGATCCCTGGATAGGGGTCACCCCAGGGGTGGGGCAAACTTGTAACAGTAGTGTTTATATGTAAAACCATTGACAAAACATCTTCATTTAACTGCTATGATATTAATGTGAAACTAAAAAGAATATTTTGAATAGTAGGGAGCTCTTTTATCAAAAATGTAAATTTCATGATCCTAGGGTATGGGTTTGGTATTAGCGGTGGGGCCAAAATGTCATTGATAGATGTGGTTAACAATTTAACATTTTTCAACTTCTTTGATAACCACCGTTCAATTCTTTTCAAACATTTGGTATGAAGCATCTTGGATAAGGGGCACATAAATTGTAAGATTTAGGTCTCTTGACCACCCCTGGGGCCTTGGGGGTGGGGCAAAAACTGCCCAACAGTGACGCAATTTTTCAAAAATCTCTTCTTTACAACCAAACACCTGTCTGAGAGGAACCACATGCAATAGTGAGTAGAAGTGAGGAGATGCCTTTTACCAAAATTGTAAATTTGGGTGACCCCGGGTAGGGGTTCTGACCCAGGGCAGGGGGGGGTTGCAAACTTTGGTCAATGTGTTTATAATGTAAAACTTTGAAACAGCATCTTTTTTCATGCTATTGACATTAATGTGAAAGTAAATGACTATTTGGAATGAGAAGGGAGTCCTTTTGTCATAATTATACCCACTGCAACAAAGTTGGGGGGGGAGGGGGGGGTGTTTACTGGCAATCAAGTTGTCTGTCCATCCATCCTGTAGGCAGAATGGTCTCAGAGTTTTGGTGTTAGCCTTTCTACAAGAGTCCAACCATATCATACATATGTGTCTATACCGAATTGCATTTGGGTCAAAAGGGCAAAGGGTAAGCACACTGGACAATCGAAGTATAGCGAATATTGTGGTCTGGGCTCAAGAGAATTATATCCCATTTTGCCTAAGAGTCACTAATAATCAACATGGACCAGATCTAAATATATGGTTCCGGTTCCAGAGCATTATCTTCCTAACTTAGAGTCACTATAATCATACATATTTTACTCATTGAGACGAAAGATGTTCTTTTATCGAATTTTTGGGGTCCAAAGGTCAAAGTGCCATGGACATCAAAGTTTAACGCAATATGATTTCCAGGCTCTTCAGCATTATCCTTCTACGTAAGAATCACCAATCATAACATGACTCAACCATGGTCAAAAATGGTTCTCTATTGAATTTTGGGTCAAAAGGGTCAAGAATCAAGGCTCACTGGACATTAAAAGAGCAAATGGGGTTTTCTTTTTAAAAATTCTTGACAATCTTGTGAGATTGAAAATGATAATCTTTGTAATATGAAATAGGAATCATATGCAAATATATGAAAGAGTATTTAAAACATTGAACAAAATACCTCTGTATTTGAGACTTAAAAAATGCACAATATGAGAACTATCCCTGTGTGGCTATGAATAACTCAGGTTGAACGTTCAGGCGGTGACCGTCAAGGCCTGTGGGCCTCTTGTACATTTTTTTTTTAGAAGACGAGAATGAAAATTGCAGCACAGTTCTCTCTCATAGTGCTTTTTATTTGAAATTTTTGACATGAAATTTTGAGATTTTTTACTGATAGGTAAAAGGTTTTTAGGTCACCTGAGTATTAAAATTTGACAAAAATTTTCTAAAATTTGACCAATTTTCAAAAGAACCTCACTGTATATTAAGAAAGAGATGTCTTAATAAAATTATGAATTTCATGATCCCTGGGGTAAAGGTTTTGAGAGGGGAAGAACTTCGCATATAGTATTTATGTGTAAAATGTTTAAAAGACATCTTCTTTAATGCTATTGATACTTAGAATGAGCAGGTACTGCCAGGTAGCCGTATAACAAATGGTAAATTTCATGATTCCAGAGGTACGGATTTTGATATTGGGGTGGGGCCAAAATGGTCAGTGATTAAATGTGTTGACAATTGAACATTTAGCCATAATTCCAATTCTTTTCAAATTTGGTATGAAGCATCTTTGGGACAAGGCTGACACAAATCTCATAGGCGGATTTAGAAGGGGAGGGTGCCCCCTCTAAACTTGGTACATGTATATATAATGTACATGTGTAAAACATTTACGAATGTAGAATATCTTCTTTAATGCTATTGAAAGCTGTTACCAAATAGATATTTCGAAAGAGTAAACAGTCCTTTCCCAAAATTGTAAATTTCATGATCCTTCTAAGGGGACAAAGGTTAAGTTCCAGGGTGGAGCCAATCATTTGGAAATTACTTGGAAGTTTTAAACCTAAATGCATATTTAGGAAGGGCAAAAGTGGATGTACCAAAATTATGATTTTTCACAACCCCAGGGTCTTCGCTCTGGTACAGGTGATATTCAGAACAGGATCTTTTAAGGTCACCTGAGTAAACTCAGGTGACCTATTGCAATTGGCTGGCGTCCGGCGTCCGTTAACAATTCAACATTTTTAACTTC
>CAJDSM010001083.1:17490-33933 GCA_903981925.1 Ostrea lurida | reverse complement strand
ACAGGCAACTGAAATGAGATGCTACAGCAGGCTCCTAGGCATCTCTTACAAAGACCACATCACAAATGTTGAGGTACGGAACAGAGTCACAAACACAGTGGGGCATCACAAAGATCTTTTGACTACTGTGAAGAGACGGAAACTGAAGTGGTATGGGCATGTCACAAGATCCACAGGACTTGCCAAGACAATCCTACAAGGAACTGTACAAGGAGGGAGAAGGAGAGGCAGGCAGAGAAAGAGATGGGAGGACAACATCACAGAGTGGACCGGAATGACACTGAGCGACAACTTGAGGAGGACAGAGAACAGAAAGGGAAGGAGAGAGCTGGTTGCCAAGATCAACAGTGGTGCCCCAACGGTCCGTGTTAAAATTTTCATATGCACGAAACGTGCCAACCAACAACTACATTGCTATGAGGCAGACTTATATTAATAGCCTCCACAAAAGAAGAAAAAATATCTTGCTGTGACAGTGAACTTCAAAGGCCTTTTGATTATACTCATTTTCTTTTACATGTGGCCTCGTGGGGACCCGGGTTAGAATGGGCCCTCAGTATCCCTTGCTTGTCGTAAAAGGCGACTCAGTGTGGCGGTCATTCAGATGGGACCGCGAAATACAAGAACAAGTATGACAGCAGGTGTTTCATGATAGAGAGCCCTCCCTGCTCAAATGCTGTAAGTATCGAGTATAAACCTAAATTTTGCAGACCTTCACTGGCAATGGTTTGCGTGAAAAATCATCGAGCAGGTCGTTTTAGCAATATATAATTAACCAACCATTCATATGTGGATTAGATATATCCGAAGTGAACTCGAAATGAATATCTGCTTCATAAGAGGATATTTTTATTGAATATAGATGTTAACCGTTGAACTTAATGATAAACGAGATGACTTCATCTCTACATTGCCAGCTTCCCATGTGTTAGATATATGCGAATGACTAGTTGTTAAAGAGAGGTAGGTTGCTACAAATAAGTTGGTGCTGCAGGTAAAAGTTTCCACAGCTTCATTTAAAGTTGGCATTTCGCAAATCATATGGCCATGATAATGATCTAATTTGTAGATCATTTGATAAAACTTATCACTAAAGGTAAAATGTTGTCTAATGTGTTTCATACCATTTGTTAGACCTTTGTCTGATCATCATATACGTCTCACTTGGATATGTGTGACCGGTCGACGGAGGGTGCTTACTCCTCCTTGACATCTCACCTCTGTTATGACCAAGGCTCCGAGCCTACCATTTGTCTAATTTTGTACTCTTTATAGGATTTGTGAGATTGACTGACAACTGTACGTTATCTTCACCTACAATAATTATTATAAAAGATTTTTAAATGATAATTTTGTATTGTCAATTTATAAACATATTTGATAGAGTAAATCCATTTGTTTTCAATTGTAAACGGTTATAGCATCACCGCATTTATCTAAACTCGTCACTTTCCTCGGATGTTGACATGTAATACATGCAAGATGATTTTGTTTTATCAATCAACAATGCTACTTTATTCGTCCAAATTTTCAAAAAATAGAATCCTTCTTTTCGATAATGTACCTTACGTAAACGTCCAACGTAGAGGGTATTTGAATTAAATACCATTAAAGATTATGCAGCAGCTGTATAACACTAGTTAAATCTGATTTGTCTAAATCGTTAGGCTACGTTGCGGTATTGGATTTCATATTGCTCCCTTTCATGTTGCAAAGCATATGTTGCATATGATCTGCTCCCTTCGCAAACTAGAAGCTTGGATATGATTCTCGACACAGTTCATCGTCAAAACCGTTGTCTTGATTAGGTATACGGCTAATCGGAGCATGAAAAATGGCTTAACAATTGCTATGAAAAACATCAGATAGCATCTGACCTACTAGGTTTGACGTTGGGTAATCCTGTTTACTTCATTTCGACTAAGGAATCACGGCGGATGTGACCAGTCAGTAGAGGATGCTTTCTTCTCCATGTCACCTGATCCTACATTCGCTTTTGTCGGAGGTCCATGTTGCCGTCCACTTGACCGCCATACTTATAATACTTCAGACTACGTATTCAATTATGTTGAACGGGGCAACGTAATGCTATGGAATTGTGTCCTGCGCATGACACGTATGGGACTAGCAGTGAAGATTCTGTAAACGTGCCAATACGGTCCCTATCACGAATGAACTCCACTTTTATTAAGTAATCGTGGCATGTATCCTGGAAAAATTCAAATAGATAGTAATCTTTAAAAAACCAAACAACCAATCTACTTTAATGACGCGAATTTAAGGGAACGATGACTGCTTAAGTTAAGTATCATCAGTTTGATGAAGCGCGGGGTTGGATAATTCATATCACAAACTTCTATTAGGGAACGATCTCTTCATATTCAACGTGACGAGAAGCAATGTAAAATTCAACACCGTTACGTAAGCCTAACGATTTAGACGAACAGATACAGCGTGCATTTTCATCCTTATGAAGAATTTAGGAGAACGGACCGTCATATTGGGAATTATTACAATAAGTTCTGATGTATGCCAATATTAACACGAAATAGTCGAACCTGAAAACCACACAAGATGGTCTGCACAAGAAATTGGTGAAGCTAAATGTTCACGTAAGGTACAAATTATCGAAAGGGAGATGTAATTATTTGATAATTTGGACGAACTAAGTAAAACATTTTTGATTTGATACAACAAAATAATCTTTTCTACATAAATTATATTGAACATGCCTAAACATCCTCGAAGAAAGTGCCGATCTTAGATAAAATGCATATAAATCATTTATCAAAATATTAATAAACAGAAATAAAATATTATAATCTATCAAATAATGTTATAAGATTTGACAATACTCAATTTAATCCATATCACACATATAATAATATACAAATTATAGCCCTTACTGAGGTTCGATCCATACATATTGTCGACTTAATCAAAAAAAGGCATATCGACCGAGCACTGAAATATATGCTTATTCTTTAGAAGTCGATATATCTATCGATGACACGGAGTTTGGAAGGGCGATTACATTTGTATATAATTATTTTTCACAGAGAAGCTTGAGCAGGACCATTTAAGAACAATAAATTGTGACATTTTCTTATTTATACCCTCGCCCTCGAAGAAGGGGGGGTATCTTGTTTTTACCCATGTCCGCACATCATCCATCCCACCTATTCACTATTCTCAGCAACTATGATTATTCCAGGGGGTATCTTACTGATATTTTGCATGAAGTGCTTTTAGTAATAGATTATGATGCATCTGATAATCGTGGGTGCATATTTCAGATTACTTCAGACATCAATCTTTTTTGCTGAGAAACTTGGAATTTTTCAAATAAAGTGGCTGCATAGTACATAGAGGAAATCATATATTGCGTGATATTAGATATATAATGCTCTTATCAAACGATGTTGAAATGGTGATATTTATTCGCGGGCTTTGCCGGAGCGAAAATAATACTAATTATCAACGAGTTATGACATTAGACAATAATCAAATCAACGCAATAATAGATATTCTAATTTCATCTCCATTCACTCTGCCTATCACTTTAGTTTTGAGATAATCCCAATACAGGAAGAACAGCTAGATAGAAATCCGTTCAATACGAAAGGCCAGTTGTGCAGCTGTCCTCGTTGTTCTAGCGAGAAAAAGAAATACAATTAAATATTAGCACATATTTCCCATTCAATAACCTATAGAAATTAAAATTCATTTAAAGGCACATTGAAAGGTGATCTTAAACATACTCTAAGTAATTTATTTAAATTCAATTAAATACTATGTATTGCTTTTTAAAACTTTACGAAGGTTATCTGGTGTGACGTACACACAATATGACCGTTGGCCCACATCTTTGAACAAAAGATATTTACGTTGCGAGTTTTTAGAAAATCACGGCCACAACGATCGAAGGACAGTGGATCGTGGGACTAACATATATACTTTCAGATAAATACAAACTGTGAAATTCAGGAAACAAGAGTGTAATTGTAAAGAATATAACAATTGCTTTTCAAATAATTCCACGTATTCTTTACTTGGGATTGGATTAATGAATTCGAACTGGAGAAGAATATTCAGTTCATGACATTTGAACAAGGCAGGCCTATATAATATTATTCATATTCGGGTAACGTCTAGAATAGTCTCTAAAACTGAATGTATCCTGCTATCTCAGACATTTGTCCTCAACCATTTCTGTTATGAACATCTTGCTAAGTTTTGTTTAAACAACAAACCATACATGTACTTGCACTTGTTATACAGTCTTTCAAGATTCAGGCAGAAGGCTCTAGACCATGTGTCAAACGTCTAAATAGGCCTAGTTGATGTATATTTGATGAATGAAAACAACTATAGGCCTATACAAGTTGTTTTAATGGATGTGACTTTATAATAATTATTGTTCGTAAAAACAAAAAATCAACAAAAACAATATTATAAACAAGAAGTTGACTAGGAATATTGAAGCGAAGAGATGATCTCAAAAGTATCGGACCGGAAACTGACTACTACGAACGGGGTTTTGATAAATATATGAGTTATATCAAACTAGCGCATATGCACCACACGGAATGAGATAAAACATTATTTTACGTAACATATATTTCTTCAGGCAATCTAGCTGTGCATACAACAGGACTACTGATATTCTTAACTGAAGCTTCTTTATATTGGTATAAGAGTGTGTATCGTAGATGCAGTTGTTCTTTGGAGCAATAAGCTCCTGCTTGACCGAGAACTTAGAATTGCAATAATATAGTAACACATACAATGTATACAACATTTTCGATAGCATAAATTCTCTATCAATACTATCGTATACAGACATACTAAAATTTTGACTGAAGCTTTATATTAGGTATGATGTATCATGGTGTATCATGAGAGATGCAATTTATCAGATTCATCACTATACTTCCTGTTTCAGACGAGGAGACTTGCAATTATGATACAACTAGATTGAGACAGTTTTTAGATAAGCTATAGATCCGGGGAATATCACTAAGTGAGCAATTGTCTTCACATATTTCTTGTAATAACATCGTTGGAGATTATAAATTAAATGCTGTTTTTATTTGCATCTTTTATTTCTTTTTTTAACATGCTGAGATTTTAAAAAACATGTAAAGCTTTATTCAAGTGTCACGGATACTTATACTGGCTAAAAATAAATTTTATAAAAATGTAAATGATAGAAAAATCTTTCCATTTCAATGTCTTTTGCTGGCACCTTAGTCGAAGTGTCAAAGAGCTAGAAGAAAAGGATTATTAAGGGTGACAAATCGGTCTATATTTATTTGTATCTGGTCCAATTTATGAAAGGCATAGTTGATAGAAGTTAAAACTCATCGTTATCAAATTAGAGGAGAAACAGTAAAATTATAGCTTATCACCGGCATTGTATTTTAAACTCTCTCACTTTCCGGTTGTGAATTATTACAAAGCAAGTGACTTCATTTTTGAGAATCCAAAAACCAACATACATGCTGTTGTACATTATGTGTTCACAAATTTTCAACAAATAATTTTCCAATCAGTAATACTCTACTTGTCAAATTTATAATGTACACATTACGATTATACAAAGCGTCCAACGTAGAGGTATTCTTGAAAATTTTCAGGAGTTTTATTATTATCTCATTAAATAAGCATACAAGTTATGATAGGACTAACCAAGGGAGACTCCATCAAGTCTAAATCCTGGGCAACGTTGGTCAATATACGCAATCTTATACCAGTATTTCTCCACCCTTGGCTATGGACATAGTAACGCATTTATTGATCTAGCATGTACTGATGTCGCCCATCCAAACCAAAAACATTAATGGATGGCTGCGAACACAGTATCAATCATCAAACCAAAAACACGTATTGTTCAATGATAGTTATGGTGTATACGCATATATCGGAGCGGTCTATTCGATATCAAAACAAATGAGCTTTAGACGAATCGGAAAATATTAAATCATTAAATAGGACATCTGAAACCTAATCTTAGGTATTGAAGGGTTAGGGATTAACCTGATAACATGAAGGGCCCAGACATCAAGAATGACCCGCGAGTTGGTGTCCTAGTTCAGTAGAGGATGGCTTTCTTCCTCCATGTCTACGGCTGATTCCCTGTAGCATGTCGCTTTTGCCGGAGAATAACGCGTCCGCACAATGTTTGCAAGTACCATATGTGTTGTTTGCTTTAATAGTTATTAATTAAAGTCGAGGCGGTTTCATATAAATTCAAACAACATTTTTGCAAGCAAGCCGATGAGATCATGAGTCTATCGTCTCGTGGCAATCGGATCCACTCGGATATCAGAAGTTACAACTTAATATATTTTTCATATTAACTCCTACCAGTCAGTTGCGGCAAGCAGTCACAAACCACATCTCAGAGCCACACAAGGTGGAGTGTTGGGCATTCATGTGGCCTTAGGAAGAGTTAAGTACATGCCCTTCTGCTGTCTATATAATTTAAGAGAACCGGCTGAAATAAGTCAAAATCCAGTTGCGACGTCGAAGGCGCCCAATGGTACCTGTTCCGCTGTGATTCGAGGTAACACGGCCATTGTTAAAACCAACCACATCTTCCGAGTATCTTGCCTCTAGTTTCGAACTGTAGGGTAAGCAAGTTGTGTTAAGCTTGAAACAGCATGTGCGATCGGCTTAAGTGTCATGAAAACACCATAAAATGATTTGTGGATCTCATACCCCCTAGGAGTTACGTAGCTTTTAGCACTCGATATCAGCTCCTAACTTCGACCATATTCGTTACCCAGGTAACAAGAACAATTACATTAGTGTGTTTTGTGAATTTAATCATTACACAGTCTGAGTGGCTGAGCCCGTGAAATAGACATTTTATGTGCAAAAAGTCAGCACCAATAAGTTTGTAGTCATATATCAGTGTTTTACATATGGGTCAATAAAACTACCAGTGCTCGAGAAGAAATATCTAATACTCTCACTAGATGATTTAGGCTCATAGAAGAACATAAGTGTTTTATGTCCATGTTAATTGCTTTTTCTCATAAACATGCTATCTCTTTGCGTTTTATTTCTATAGTCTAAGGCTCACTCAATCTCCAACCTGGTGTTTCGAAAGTACGAGAAGCGAGAAATATACCTGCGATTCGCTTGATCACTCTCAAACTAAATCTCGTATAGGGGACTTGTATGAAAGGCGCTATGAAGTTCAGTTGAATAGTGTTTTAAGTCTAACGCTCGGAAGAACAAATTTCTCTGAAAATGGTCAGGATGTGAAGAGGTGGCCATCTGTGGTAGACAATGCATCTCATATGTGATATGCTTATGGTTTCCAATTTCAAGATAATCTGAATGATTACACAAAAATGGGAAGAGTTTATCGCTATTGTGTCTCTGAATTTCACAGGTGTGAAAAAGCTGTGCTTATATTTCAGTGAGTATTATAGTGCTCTTTGTAAAAAATTAAAAATGTTGTGTTTCAAGTAGTTTAAAACAGGTCACATGTTTGTGAAATAAAAACTGTTCGAGAAATCTACACGTATAAAAGACAGAAATCATAACAATACCTACTTATAAATAGGTGATTACATTTTGAGAATGTATTCTATAAGTAATGTGGGTACGAACCACGATAAGGATAGAAAAGTCTGCGTCGGTGAGCCCTCCTTTTTGCTGCTTTGCCTGTCGGTGACAGCTATCGACGTGGTTGAATTTACATATTAAACCGAGTAGAGCAAACTCCAATTCCGTTAACTATGCGGACCTTTATGTATCAAACCTTGCATTTCGTACAACGAGGTACTTTCTGTTCCATACACAAATAATGGAAACTAAACGGTGCCCTTTCATTTCCTAGAGTGGGCATCAGTTTAATTCATTCATTCATTTTCATTATTTGTTTATTAATTCTACTTCCTCTGCGTCACGTTTTCACGAATGAATCTCACCCTGGGTGCTCTACAGTTATGTTAGATCTTTGTTTATCCTTCTTCGTCTGTTATTTAGGTCACCTTTTACACCATGACGACTCTAATTATGCTCCAGATAAAAGCGTCAAAATATTCACCCAAAAACATCAATCGTATATTATACCTATCTAATTAATGTAAAAAGATAAGCATTACAACGTCTAAGTGAACAATCTGTTAAATTAATAAACAATAGTTACGATTAAGCCCTATGACATTTATATTGAAATTACTAGATAAGAACAACGAAAGAATGAGGCAACAGCGTCAAATGCATAAAAATCGATCCAAATACATATTCGAAGTAATTTGATAGGAATAGCCATGCTGCGAAAAAAGAAGATACGAATAGTAGTAATCATAATCTTCTATGAAGCCATGCATTCATTAATACGCTATTTTTGCAAGAAATAGTCGAGTCGACCACTTTAATGTTTGGGTAATATTAGCTTGGAAGCTAATAACGCTTTGAAAAACAAAATGGGAAAAATAGTGAGGACCCATAATGAAACGGTGAAAACACCAAACGATTGAATAGATCCTTACAGGTTGAATTAATCCACAAGAACAAATAAATAATCCGTTTTTACGTGTGATTTTATAATAATCTATTGATTTGTTATTTCGTCTTCGTTTTTGGTCTTATATCGTTTGGCACAGAGAAATTTCTATAAGAAACAAGGCAACTTGCGCAAGACGAACAGGCATAGAGCGAGGTTCCTCGTGTATAAGGAAAAAGCGATGCTGCGTAAGCATACAGGGCCTGGATATTAACTGAGCAATGGAATGAGAAGCTCATTTTAAGTTAAGGGAGATATTTACACAAATGCTAGACGATCTAAACATATTTCTGCTTTATATTCCAATGTCGCGAACTTCACTAGATGTCTAACACTTCTACTATAAGTGATATATACGTACAATTCCAATTACAATAAAATAATGAAAAAAATAACGAACAAACGACCTCATTATGCTCTAATATATACTTTACATTGAATTAATACTCCCCTCAAAATTAAGAATGATTTAGAATATCATTTGTATAATATGATGCTTATAACCGCAAAATTAACACGGAATTCACCAAAGTGAGTTTGGGTATGAATACAAAAACTACTTACAGGTGAAAAATATAAGATAACATATAAATATAACTGCATTGCATAGGATGAAAAGTGTAGAAAACCTGTGACAATTTGATGATTTTTATAATTTACAAGAAAAAAATAATTAACACTTGGGTTATAATTTTTGCTGTTATCTTTGCATGCCTTTTATACTTCGCGAATGTGGAGGAGACGTATCGACATTCATGAGTGCAGTTAAAATGTACATGCTGTATCATAATTTCGTGTAACAATTTCAGTGTGACGTAGCAAATTATTTACACTAATGGCTTTGTTCCTCATGAACTTCGTCTACTTCCCCAAAGTGGATTGAGTCTGGAAAGTTTTAATAAACATATGTGCAATAATAACAAGCACAAATATATGCAGTTTACCTAAGAGATGTAAAATATAAGGCTAATTAATTATTGATTTATTGAGAATAATGTAGTTAATAACTGCACAGGTGTAGTGCCAAACAAAAATTTTCATAACGCAGCTAAACCGCGCGTTATTCAATTTCGTATGCACCAAGACGGCGTTGCAAAGTTATGAGACTACATATTTCAATAAATCAAATAATTCATGATCGAGTCCTATAACCTTACCTTTGAAATAATCTATGGATACAAGTGGCAAAGCGAAAACAGGGAAAAAATAAGCCTAAATGAATCCAAGAACAGTCAATGACATTCTCGAGTCATGAAACTCTTGTGACTTCTTTTCACTGTACTTAATGCATATTCGCCTTTCGAACATTTGGCCTTGTCCTATGGGGCAGTGTACGTCGTCGCTCCACCAGGGAACTTCTCCTTTAACACTTGTCATATTTGCTAAATCAGTCAATTATCCATGTTAGACATGCACATCCCAAATAAATACTCTTGGGCATCTTACCTCGCTACATTCTTCGTGATTGGCCACAATCGGTTATGCAGTTAAGTCTTTTTCACTCTACCCGCACACACGCTCTAAGCGTGCCATTTTAGGAGAGATGCACCTGGTCTCTATACTTATCAAATCTGGCCCACGCAGTAAAACCAAAAAAATCGAAAATATCTGTAAATATAGTTATTCGCAGAATATATAACAAATATTGCTAAACTTATACAATAAAGGCTCCTGGTCAATACAGCTCATTCCATTAAATAAATTCAACTATCATAAAAAAATTGGCATTAACGATTAGCTGTGATGAATAGAATAGTTACTTTGTGGCCGAGACTAATAAAGGATTTTCCAGAAATCGGAACAACAATTAATGTCGTGTCAGTCCAATGAACGTAAAGTCAAATGTTGATACTCTACGATCACAAACCACCAGGTTCCAAAACTGCAATTTTGTTGACCGTCAACTATCAGAAAGAACGTTACTATGAACAAATGACAAGTTATGTATTACTGTCATCATGGTTTGAGCGTTGATTTAAGTACATAATAACATATAATTAAAAGAGAGATTTATATATTATTTTTAGGTGTCTAACTAATTATTGCTACAACTTAAGTTATACACAGGAATAATATTTATTTTTATTTATATATATTTATTATGAGAGAACGTACTCAAGTTTCCGTGTGAGAAATTATCCTTGCGGTTATCTTTAATTATTCCTATTCGAACCACTCCCTATATATCTTATCACGTGGGTGTGTTTGATTGAGTATCTGGCCACATCCACTCACGAAATTCACAAATGTTCAACGAAGTTTGGTGTCTTTCCGTGATAGAAGGAATTCGTCCTGTTCTTGCAATCCGTAATATGATCCACTAATAGCATGCTAATAATTGAAAAAATCTTTTTCTGATCTTTAAATACATTATTCCGACGCTTGTAGTGGCGAGTGCGAAGAGACTCGTCGCATTTCACAAAATCTGCACTTTTATTGACTGTGGCAAACAGATGTGTAATCACATGGAAATAGAAATCGTCTGTTGCATAAAATGTAATTACATCTTCCTTCTACTGGTGTTATTTAATTATTTCTATGATGCTTAATGACTATCCTATCAATAAATATAACCAATGTTAAGGAAGCTCAAACCACCTGTGAATTGCTTATTATGTCTAAAAAGTTTGCTGTGAGGCTAGAAAACTGGTAGAGGAAGGGTGTGGCGAGTGATGTTACTCAGTAAAACAAGCCACATAGATTTATACTGTGTGCCATATCGAACTAATTTTCCACTCTCCTGAACACATTATGGTGTGAGAGCGAAGTGTTAGATTTATACAACCTTGATCACACCAGGTTAGCATTTCAAACATTAGTCGTATATATATTCCTACACTCCTTTGATATACCAACCTCTCGGTCTCATCCTTAATTATAGTGAGATCCTGTATTATTGTTCAATCACATATAAACATTCATCTATTGTGTCTTGTGAAAATTAACTTCAATTCAACTTCCGACATTGCTGATACTTTGTATCGGTAACTTCAGTGTCCTCTTGACACATACAACGATTTAAAATTATTCTGCCCATTGCGGTTATAAAAATCTTGACCAAAATTTCAGATAGTAGAAATCGTCGTGCGTTTTATCTCTGAAAATTGAGCAAAGGTAACAACGATGTCGCTTGCAATAAAGGTCAGTAACTGTTTACAAAATGAAAATTACATAAGACTTTTAAATAGAATAATCAGTGTGTATGAGAGTCCTTATTATCGAGTGGCTTTTTGAAACTCATTTATGAGTGGATCTCAACCATTTACAACTCATGACATAATTATATCTTCATGCACGTTTACTTGATTCAATTGTACTGATAGGGAATTTAGGTAGTCATATAAGCATAACAATTTTTGATTGCCTGAATATGTACAATTTTTATGTTGTATCATTAACCTCATGAACTGCTCATGTAAAAATTGGTTGATCTCGTTAAATAGAGCGACAACCTTGAAAGTGATCTGCATTTGATTAATTATCCACAGATATTGACAATCGAGTACGTTAACCGATTTAAAATGAACCACCATGGGATTTGTTTTCGACGTGAGCATTGCCGTCAACCGACGTAATTGATTCCTAC
This sequence comes from Ostrea lurida, assembly GCA_903981925.1. Classification (NCBI taxonomy): domain Eukaryota; kingdom Metazoa; phylum Mollusca; class Bivalvia; order Ostreida; family Ostreidae; genus Ostrea; species Ostrea lurida. Next base: position 21,820 of record CAJDSM010001083.1, on the reverse strand, counting down.
GTTAATTTTTACCACGAAAACATCACAAGGTGGAGCTTTTCATTGCCTAAGACAACGAGAAGAGGATTGATGCCGCTATCGAGAACCACTGATGATAACCCACAGGTAAGAAACCAGCGCAGATAGTGAATCTCAAATGTTAACTCCTCCATGCACCTGATTGTTAACACTCACCGAAACTTCATCAGCTAACTCAATCCCAGAGAACAAAGGTCTGTATTCCTACCACCTCCGTATTACAATAGTATGTCATAAGTCGAATGTACTTAGTTTCATAATGTTCCTCAGTTTGTTGTTTATTTTTAGGGCCACATACCAGTAATCCTCCGCAAAGGCGAAGGTACGTGGGTCATCAATTTACGGGTTATAAAACTACATTGGTCAATTACTTTCGCCCAGAAGATTCAGTATACTGGTGCCCATCCAATGTTGATAGATTTGCCGTAGATTAGAAGGAGTAAACCAATCCGCTTGCTGACTCAGGTCACATCCCGCTTTTTATTTGAACAAATTCTAAGTACAATCACCGAATATCACGGGAGACGCTGAGCCTTAGTCGAAAACAGGTAAACCGGGATACCCGTTGTCAATTATCTAGGCATAAATGAACAGTCTAAACAATAACGGTTATGAAACATATCAGTCAACCATATGACTTTTGATAATTGTAATCACAGGTCAATATATAGCGACTCGTAGAAATACCTTATAATTGATCGATTATGTTGTTTAATGAGAAAATGTCAAATGATTTGTCGGAAATGGAATATATTTAGGGATCCCGATATACAGGAAAAAAAATATTAAAAAAACAATTAAAACTTTATTTGAAATTACACAAAAGCTATGATTATTTATGAATGCCCATCACGGGAAATTTTCGCCTCTACAATTACATATACGTTTGATAATCACAAAAGTATTGATGGTATCCATTTGTTAAGAACTCTGAAAGATATTTCAAATATATTTTTTCTTAACATCAGTAGCATACGAAAGTGCCAGTTATTGGGTCTGTTATCTGCAGTAACGCAGAGTTCATTAATTGGGCGTTCTTTATTATACTGTTTTGTTACATCCAATGCTCAACAACACAACAATAATTTTTGTACTTAATCATTACTGGCATGAAAAAAAAGTGTCAGAATTATATAATAATAATGCTAATTCATGTTCTTATTTTTCTTTGAAAATTTTCCGGTTCTTAATTATTTCAGTATCACGTAATTTGTCATTTTTACTTAATGACTTTTGAAACAATAGCACTGGCTAGAAATTAAAATTGAATAAGTACGTGACAGTCAGGTAAAATCGAATTATGGGGAAATATAAGGAGGAATGCGATTAATTCAAAATAGACGATTTCTGACTCGAAAACTGTGCAATTTTGGTTACTGTTTGGACTGCAAATATGAATAGAATCTAAATAAAACCTACATCACCTACTTTATGGAAAAGATAAAAACAATAAGAAATTCAATTAGGTCTTACAAGGTATTGCAACATCTCTTGAAATTTAGACATTTGGCGCGGGTGAACTGTCAACAGAGGATGCTTTATCGGCACCTTATCCCACCTCTGTTGTGTTCCAGGAATTCCTGTTTACTTCTAGCTCCTTGTTTTGCTTCTGCTTGGACTTACGAGATAGATTGTCCTTGGTTGGATCCGTCCTACCTCCCCACACGTTCAATCCTTACACTATGTCATCTGCAATCAATCATAAAATGAGACAGCACTATCATCCAAATATAAACATTCATGGCATTACCTCTTATACAACGGTTGTTTATGGACACACCTGTCATGTAGTTGGATCTTTTTTCTCGGCACACATCGCTTGTCACATTTTAGGAGAGCATGCTATGCGTATGGGACTTTTTTAAAAGCGAGGCAAAACTACTTAACAGAAAAGGTTTGTATCATGCAGGGTTATCATAACGCATCTCGTTTAAAGTCACACTTCGCAAATTCTACGGTTCGCTATTAATAGACCTTGTAATTGCGATTATAAATTATCAACTTAAGTCATATGTGACTGGATTTGTTTTCATACCCTTTGTTAGAATCTTCATTCTTCTCTAACCTAGGATTTAGACTACGGGTAATCCCGTTACTTTATTCGACTAAGGGCTCACGGCGGAGTGTTGACCGGTCAGCCAGCGCGATGTTCAATTCATATTCACATCTATGTCGAAATACAACTCCAATTTAAAGTCACATGGCGGTTGGACAAGTAAGTTGTTTTATGTTCCGTAAATATCATTTGCGGACTCAAAGCAATTGGAATCAAGTGTACAATTCTTTTGTGTAGAGCGAAGCTATTATTAAGGTAGGTCCGGAGTTAAAACAGGTTATTACCCGCCTCGTGATACCAAGTAAACGGAGTAATCCATAGTCAAATCAGTGTATTGAAAAACGGATTCGCTGATATTGTTTATGGAAACACACATCACACTAATTTGGCACCAATGGCATGCAAATTATGAGCCAAATGTAAATGTATCTTTAATTTAAGGACACGAACCTTTTGCATTAAAAAATGAATGCACACAAACAGAGAACATTTGTAGAAAGGTGATTACCTTCAATTGTGGTATGTTTGAATTTGAAGATATATCTGATTATATAGGCGCTCTAAATGAAAAAAAATTAATGCTCAAGCATCAATAGTGATCATGATAACAATAAATATTATCCATGATAAGGCAGTAGAGGGCGTTTCATAAGCGTTGCATCAATGCAATTTGTAATTTTAAAGAGAATAGAGATAAATTTATAATGAAAACAATTCATTAAGAAATAATTAACGCTTAAGGGTATTAACAATTCAATTAATGCGAATGCAATAATTTTCAGAATCTAGTGTACATCTCATTAATCACTTTAAACATAGCTTTACTATAATTATATTGACCTCATCAAATTATAGTTGATGCTTACTTTAAAATAATAAAAGTGTATATCTAACTAATTTGAGTTTATGGCTAATTTCCTGACGCCTTTATAGTAGAAATAAGTCGTCTGCAAATAAAATGCTAAAATAAAGCAAAGGTTGAGAAGAAAAAAAAAAATCTAAACTTACACCCGACTGATCATTTGAAAATCACAGAGAACTGAATCAAAAAATGAAATGAAAAGAAAAATGAACAATTAAATGATGCCACCAGAAATGAAGGACGTTTTGAGGTTTCCCAAATTCATTGTGTTTGAAGTGAATAGTAACCTCCGTGTACCCACAACCAAGAAGTTTGAACAAAAAGGCGAAGTTTAGAAGCATTGTGTCAAAACGATAATCAATAATCCAAAAGTCGAGAGCTTCACCGAAAGTGCAAAATAGCAGCAAAAGGAAAGCCAACACAGACTTCTGTATAGATGGTCGTCCCTCCTTAAAAGACTCAAAATGGAATTCCAATAGTATTTTTGTCATGATTTGGCTGCTTAAGCGGTTTTCAAAAGTTTTTTCATTTCAAAAATGTATGTCTAATAATACCCTGTTTTTACCGCTCCAAAACCATGACAAATTTTAATTTTTAAAGCGTACATTCTATTGCCAATAGCACAGATTTTCATGAAAATACTCAGAGAACAATAGACCTAAACTTTCATTTTGAATCTAAGATTACTATTGGAAACCTTATCATTAACCATTTCATTGTTAAGTCCACTTAATGATTTCGAATTTCTCCGATGAACTAAAACTCATGAATCACGGATAGCCTTTAAAAGTCCCCATAACAATTTGATTAACACAGAGATGCGGTTAATTTCGCGGTTACATGTTTGAGATTGCTAAACCTTTAGAATAGAAAGTTGTATGCAAAGGAGATATGAACATGACTAAAATGTTTTGCCTAAAATCTGAAGTGAGATCTTTGCTCTGTAGTTTACCATTTAAACAATATGTCCAAATATGCACTTGTTGATACAAGCTTTCGGCAACCGTATGTAATTCACAAACACACAGTATGGGAACTGTCATGGGTATACATTGTGCGAAGTTTAACATCGTGCTAAACGACAACGTTAATCATAATCCCCTAAAAGCATATATGTTTTGTTATAGCCGTTTTTTCACACACTGATTTGACTATCGTGGGTTTGTTCCGTTTACCCGATCTAAGACTATGGGCTCGAGAGCGGGAGGGGACGTCTTGTTGACCGGTTCTACAGGGGATGTTTTATCTCTTCCTTTTAGGAGACACCTGATCCACCTCTGGTGTGTACCAGGGGTTCGTGTTTGCCCAAACTCTTGCTTTTTTGGTATTCTATTCGGGACATAACAGAGATTGATCACTGTTCGTTATCTTTTGCCTTTAAATACAAAGTCAAC
>CAJDSM010001083.1:0-15321 GCA_903981925.1 Ostrea lurida | reverse complement strand
ATTGATTACATTTCTGACCACCTGTAAAGTTACAAAAATGTCGCACAAAACTGTACGACGGACGGGCATGGGATGTAACAGGTGGAATATCTTTAGTTTTAACTGTATAGAAAAGCTGACTGACCATACCTTGTGCATAGTGTGTCTGAACCGGTAGCGAATATCTGCAATGCTTACCTGAAGACGAGTAAACAAAACGGTAATTGACAACAAGGCGAATCTGAAATCACAATATAAACATGGAAACAGGTAATGCACTCTATTTACATGATTGTAACTACCTACCTGTAAAATAGACTAATAACCAGCTGTTGTTGTCCGGGCCGGGTCCGATCTCACAGGCGCTAAATACTAAATATACCAGTAGCTAGGGTCATGTGTCTGTAGACTCGTTGATCATTGCAAATCAGACATTGCAAAATACCTTGTATTGTTTGGCATTATATTGTTTGCTACGAGAGGTTACACGCATAACAGCCCCCCCCCCCCCCCCCCGTTTATTTGGAGTTTGCTGTCATGTATTGATTGATTGCAATGACAAGTGTAAGGAGAAGTGTGGAGGAGGACGGATCCCAAGGACAATCTATCTCGTAAGTCCAAAAGCAGAAGACAAACAAGAGCTAGGTAAACAGGAATTCCTGGACACAACAGAGGTGGGATCAGGTGCCATAGCATCCTCTGTTGACCAGTCACACCCGCCAATGTCTAATTTCCAGAGATGGCAATACCTGTAGACCTAATTGAATTTCTTATTGTTTTATCTTATCATAAAGTAAGTGATGTAGGTTTTATTTAGGATCTATTCATATTTGCAGTCCAAACAGTAACCAAAATTCACAGTTTCGAGTCAGAAATCGTCTATTTGAATTATCGCATTTCCTCCTTATTTCCCCATATTCGTTTACCTTGCTGTCACGTACTTATCAATTTAATTTCTAGCCAGTGCTTTGTTTCAAAGTCATTAAGTAAAAATGACAATATTACGTGATTATGAAATAATTAAGACCGGAAAATTTTCAAAGAAAAATGAACATAATTAGCATTATTATTATATAATTCTGACACTTTTTTTCATGCCAGTAAGATTAGACAAAATTATGTTGTGGTGAGCATTGGTGTAACAAAACAGTATATAAAGAAGCCAATTAATGAACTCTGCGTATTGCAGATAACAGCCCAATATGGCACTTTCGTATGCTACGATGTTAAGAAAAATATATTTGAATATCTTTCAGAGTTCTTAAAATGGATAACATCAATACTTTTGTGATACAACGTATATGTAATTGTAGAGCTGAAATTTCCCGTGATGGGCATTCATAAATTCATAGCTTTGTGTAATTTGCAAATTAAAGTTTAATTTTTTTTTTAAATATTTTTTTTCCTGTATATGGGATCTAAATATATTCCATCTTGAAAATATTTTGACATTTTTCTCATTAAACAACATATCGTCAATTTAAGTATTTCTACAGTCGCTATAATGCTTGTTTTTGCGTTAACAAATTAATCACTAAGTTCATATATGTTGACTGATTGTTTCATACCTTTGTTAGACTGTCATTTTTACTAGATTTATGACACGGGTAATCCCGTTTACTTTTTTCGACTAAGGGCTCACGGCGGGTGTGACCGGTCAGCCAGCGGATGTTTACTCCTCCATGCAACCTGATCCTACCTCGCCTTTGTCGGAGGTCTTGGTATTGCCCTACACTCGACTTTGTACTAGTATATATGTTTTGGTACTATCATTTCGTTTAACACATTGATTACTTCGCCAGTTTATACTGTGGTTTCATCAATGTTCGTGGGCATCAATTTTCGTTGATCAGGCAAAAATCACTGTTTCGTGGATACGTAAATTCGTGGACGAAGCCCACCGTGAAAACAAATCACATTGGTTCATCAATCGGAACGTCTCTTGCATTTGTATTTCAATGCAATCCTTAGTTGTTTTACGTACAATTTTAATGACATCTTTGTAAACTAAATGTACATATCGAAATAATGTTTAATGACTCTATTACATACATGTGACAGAATCAGATATTTTGTCGAGTTAAACGTGAGATCCATGTAATATTTAAGGCCATGATATAACTCATACAATGTTATTTATTAAGTTTATGTAATTTCATGAAATTTTACCTTTATTCAGCGACTGTGTCTTCTTCGAATAAAACGCGATTTCTACTTTCGAAATTGGTCAAGCATTTTATACCGCAAGGGGAATAATTCGTTTTGTCGGCACTGAATCGATCAAGTATCCAGCATGCGGAGTTGAATGAAGTTAATTTTAAAACAACACATTAATTGTTTGTTTAACAATAAAAAAGGATCTGATGAATTGGAGCGTGGTTTCAAAGGTGTGAATTTCGACTAATGTTGAAATGCATTGGGTAGATCAGGTGTAAAATCTACCACTTCGCTCCCCATTGTGTTCAGGAGAGTGGAAAATTAGTTCGATTGCAAAGTATATTGTGCTTGTGACTGAACACACCCCCCCCCCTCTCTCTCCCAGCAACTTTGATATACAATCACAGGTGGTATGGCTTCTTACATGGTAATTTGATATCATTGATTAGAAAATTAAATAACCCAGTAACGAGTGTTAAAATTTTATGAACAGCGATTTTTTCATGTGTTACCCGCGCGTGAGATTGAAAAAGCGCGAGTCTCACGCCAAAAGCGTGGGATATGTTTACAGAAAAAGTTTCATTATACATGCATTCGTGGACAATACGGAGCAAGAACAGGACAATCTTCTATCAGAAACACCAAACTTCGTTGAACATTTGAATCGTGGTTGAGGTCGATCAAACAAAACCCACGAAAATTGAAGTTCAAGGAATAATTAAGAAACCACCATAATCCACAGGCGCTTCCGACGTTTAAAAGTAAATATAATAAAAAAAATTATTCCTGTGTTACAATAACTATTTGACATTAAGGTTTGTACACCAGGAATAATTTTTTTATTATATATTTATTTTAAAACGTCAAGACCGCCTGTGCAGCTAATCTAACTTGCTCTTTATGACGTTCTCGAAATGACGTTCACAATGCATTTGACGGGGGGAGGGGGGCGGGCAGCCGTCGTGTGTTCTGTGCTTTGGTTGCGCTACAGCAATATTTTGCCGCCTCATGGGAAATCCATTATTATCTCGCAAGTTATCTCTCATCATATCACTTATAATGCATTATTTTATGAATTGGAATTATTAAGGAATGAAGCTGCATTTTGACCAAGGATATTATGGATGATTATGGGTTACTATAGTATACGAAATAATCTAATTATTTACCTATGATTTCCAGTATTGGTTTTACTGCTGCGCCAGAATATTGATGATAGAGACCAGGTGCTCTCCTAAAGCCACCAAGCTGTGCGAGGAAAATAGATGATGCATAAGCGATTGTGGCAACTACGAAGAATGTAGCTGATGGAATGCCAGAAAGTATAATATGTTGGATGCTGCTCAATGGTATGACTGATTGCAAAGACAAGTTGTAAGGAGAAGTCTGGGGAGGACGACGACCCATAGACAAGGCCATAAGTGAAAGCGAATGCAAGAAGGAAAATTCACAGAGTGTCATGAGGAGATGTCTTGACGTTGATCATTTAGGTATTTTCTGTTTCGCTTGCACTATGTATATAGAATCCCAAGTAGAAATAGCAAATGATATGATTTATTTGAACCATATAGTAGTCTCATAACTGCAAACGTGTGTGCATAACAAATTGAATAACGCGCGTTTAGCGCGTTATGAAATTTGTTATGCACACACACTATTGCAGTTATGGAGACTACAATATTACAATAATCATAATTATTGCTTAATATTTACATTCTTAGAAACATGCACATTTCTCTTTTGTGCTTTTATTGCATATGTTTAACTCTTCCGCTCAATCCTTTGGGGAAGTTAGGCGGTGTCCATGGACAGCCTTAGGTGAAGTATTGCTACGTCACAAATGAAATGTACCACGAAAAAAAGATACAAGCAATTGTGACATGTACGCACCTTCATGTGTCAAATTCATAACGATAAAAAGGAGTTGGCAAAATAACCAAAAAAATTAATAAACCCAAGTGTTTTAATTATTTTTTTCTGAAAATAAAAAACAGCAAATTAGATATACAGTTTTCTACATTTCAACCTAAAAGCAGTTAAATATACTTTACATATTGTTAACACCCTGTAAAGTTCTTGTATTCATACCCCAAACCAACTTTGGTTGATTCGGTAATTGCAGATTATAAGCACATATCATCAAAATATATTCTAATGCATTTTATGAGGGGAGTTAAACAGAAAATGTAAATATTAGAGCATAATAGAAGTCGTTTTGTTTATTTTTTTCATATTTTATTGTAATTGAATGTCTTTATCATCAAGAGATGAACTCAGTGAATCCACAGGAATAAAGAGCAAAATATGTTTAGATCAGCTGATTGTGTAAAATACTCCCAACATTAAAAGAGCCCATCCACATTAGCCAGTTAAACAGGCATGTAGCTTACAGCATCGCTTTTCAAAGAGGGAATGTATGTGGTCGGCGAAGTTGCCTTGTTCTATAGAAATTCTTTTCCAAACGAAAGACAAAAAAGAGAGTAAAAACAAATCAATAGATTAATAAAATAAACGTAAAGGGGTATTTTTTCTTTGAAAAAAACCTTAAGATCATCAATCGTTGGGTTTCAGTTTCATGGGTCCATTTCATTTGTTCAAGCGTATATTTCCACTATTACCAAAAAAGGGGTGGAGAATATTTTGCAAATGGTATGGTTATGATAATGGTCTAATTTGCAGATAAAACTTGTCATTATAGGTCTAATGTTGTCTAACGTGTTTCATAACAATTGTTAGATTATTATTGATATGTTGATTTTGACTATGGAGGACTCACAGTGGGTGGGACAGGTCGACGGAGGGTGCTTACTCCTCCTTGACACCTCACCTCTGTTATGACCAGGGTCCCGGGCTTACCCTTTGCCAAATTTTGTACTCTTTATAGGATTTGTGAGATTGACAACTCAACGTTATCTTCACATTTTCAAGACAAATAATAATAATATCCACCGGGTTATTTGAAAAAGATCAAAATATGGCCACGGTCATATATTCTACGTTTATACCACCGCTACGTCACAATGGATTATGAGAAGGATACACAATCTCTCCTTTTGACACAATATGAAGAAAACCGTGCATTTGAAATTCGAAACTATGTCAATACATGTATATTTTCACATTTTAGATCAGCTGTATACTTTGTGTATTCCATATTAGCATTGTTAAATATCATTTTCCGACGAAGCGTGGCTGTTCCAAAAACCTCCCTAGTACTAATTTCAACACTGCGATCGCCATGACATCTTCCCACGAGGCAAACTCGAAAGGTTGTTTACAAGGGTGAAACACGGAACAGCCAGACTGACGTCATGATTTGACTTATTTCGTTTCTTAATATAGAGGAAACAAGCATCTTGATTGTTTAGCTGTGGTAGAATAGAAATTAAGTACTTGATATCGTGGATGTTGCAGAATAACCTCCTCGGCGTCAAAATGTTGTTTGAAATATAAAAGCCTCGACTTTTATATTTACAAACAACATTTCTCCATTTCGGAGGTTATTCTCCCACAACCACGAAAACGCGTGCTTATTCCTTAATTATTTTTATGTATTGTGACGAACATCATCATTGGTTCCTTTGATATCACGTGTCAAAGTATAGAAATGTGGATTGACCGGGTCTTTCTAATTATAAACATAAAACACTCTGATTGACCTGTACTTTCTAATTATAGATTAGGGAAAATTCTGTAACTTGCAACAATGATTTTGATTCCCTGACGTTAATCAAATTATCTTTCCGGATAACGTCACCTACTTCTGTGACGTCACAACAAAAGACATTGAAATGGAAAGATTTTCTATTCATTACATGTTTTATAAAATTATTTTACCAGTATAAAGTTCCGACACTGAAATAACAGCTTACCATTTTTTTAAAATCTCAGCATGTTAAAAAAAAGAAATAAAAAATGCAATAAAAACAGCATTTATTTTAATCTCAACATGTTAACAACAAGAAATATGTGAGACAATGCTCAATAGTGATACCCCGGATCTAAGCTTATCAAAACTGTCAATCTAGTTGTACATATTGCCAGGTCCTCGTCAAACAGGAAGTATATGTCCGATGAATCTGAAAATGCATCCCATGATACACCATGATACATCATACCTATATAAAGCTTCAGTCAAAATTTTAGTAGTCTGTGATACATAGTTGCTGAGAATTATGCTACGAAAATGTTGTATACATGTATGTGTACTATATATGCAAAATTCTAAGTTCTCGGCAAGCAGGAAGTTTATGTCCAATGAAAATGCATCCTACGATACACCATACCAATATAAAGCTTCAGTTAAAATATCAGTAGTCTGTGATACCAGTAAATATTCAGTAGTGCTGGGATACATAGTTGGCTGAAATATGTTACGCAAAAATGTTTTATCTCATCCGGTGGTGCATATCCTAGTTTGATAAACCTATATTTATCAAACGCCCGTTCGATAGATCCAGTTCCGGTTCCGAACTACTTTTTGAGATCATCCTCGCTCTCAATATTTCCCTAGTCAACTTTTCTTGTTATATAAATATTTTTTTGTTGATTTTTTTTTTACAAAATAATTATTAAAGTCACACCATAAAAACTTGTATAGGCTATAGTGTTTACACACAAAATACATAACTAGGCCTATTTAGACCGTTTGACAAAATGGTCTAGAGCCTCACCTGAATCTGAACGACTGTAAACAAGTGCAAGTACAGTAGGTTGATTTTAACACAACTTAGCAAGATGTTCATAACAGAAAATGTTGAGGACAAATGCCTTGAGATAGCAGAGAACATTCCATTCTTAGAGAATTCTAGACGTAACGAATATGAAATATTTTAGGCCTGCCTTGTTTTCACAAAATGTCATGAACTGAATATTCTTCCCATCGATTCGATAATAATCCAAGAAGATACGTGAAAATTTAATTTGAAAGCATTGTAATTCCATTTACAAACACTCTGTTCCCTGAACACAGTTTATTTTTATATGAAAGTAATATTAGTCCACGATCCACTGTCCTTGATCGTTGGTGTTTTCAAAAACTCGCAACGAAAACTTTTTTTTCAAGAATGTAGGCCAACGTTCATTGGGTGTTACGTCACCAATACTCGTAAAGTTTTAAAAGAAATACAAGTATATTTAATGAATTTAAATAAAATTAGTATGTTTAATCATTACAATGCCTTTAAAATGAATTTAATTTATAGGTATGAATGGAAATATGTGCAATATTTATTGCATTTCTTTTTTCTCGCGTAGGAACACGAACACTCAACTGCCTTCGATGACGCGATTTCTATCAGCTGTTCTTTGTATTGGGGATTATCTCAAACTAAAGTGATAAGCAGAGTGAATGAGATAAATATATTCCTTAGTTATTGCTGTAATTTGATATTTGCTATATCAAACTCGTTGAAATAGTGTATTCATTCGCTCGGCAAGCCTCGCGAATAATACACCATTTCAAACTCGTTTGAAGAGCAAATATTCAATATCTACGCAATTTATTTGAAAAATTCCAAGTTCTCAGCAAAAAAAGATTGATGTCTGAAGAATCTGAAAATGCATCCCACAATACATGCATCATATCTATATAAAGCTTCATGCAAAATATCAGTAGCCTGTGATACATAGTTGCTGAGAATTATGTGACGAAAAGGTGGGATGGAATGGCGGACAGGGGTAAAACAGTATACCCCCCCCCCTCCTTCGGAGCGGGGGTATAAAAAGAAAAATGCAATTTATGTTCCTTAATTCTGTCAAGCTTTCTTTGAAAAATAATATAACAAATGTAGCCCTTCCAATCGGTCATTCCATAGATATATCGACTTCAAAGAAAAGCATATTCGTGCTCGGTCGATATGCTTTTTTGTTAAGTCGACATATGTATGGATCGACCTCATGTAAGGGCTATATTTGTATATTATAAATGTGTTGATGATAATTTGAGTATTGTCAATCTTATAAACATATTTGATAGAATAAATTTATTTGTTTTAAAAATTGTAAATGATTATAGCATTTATCTAAGATCGGCACTTTCTTCGGATGTTGGCATGTAATATATGAAAGATGATTTTGTTGTATCAATCAAAAATGTTACTTAGTTCGTCCAAATTATCAATAATTACAATCTCCCCTTTCGATAATTTGTACCTTACGTGAACATTTAGCTTCACCAATTTCTTGTGCAGACCATCTTGTGTGGGTTTCAGGTTCGACTATTTCGTGTTAATATTGGCATACATCAAGAACTTTATTGAATAATTCATTGACGGTGTTTAAATTCCATAAGGATGATGCAGCTGTATCTGATTCGTCTAAATCGTTAGGCTACGTAACGGTGTTGGATTTTACATTGCTTCTCGTCACGTTGAATATGAAGAGATCCGTTCATAAAATAGAAGTTTGGATATGATTATCAACCCCGCGCTTCATCAAACTGATGATACTTAACTTAAGCAGTCATCGTTCCCTTTAAATCTCGCGTCATTAAAAGTAGAATTGGTTGTTTGTTTTTAAAGATACTATCTAGAATTTTCCAATCATGCCACGATTACTTTAAAATGGAGGTTCCATTCGTGATAGACGTTGGCACGTTACAGAATCTTCACTGCTACGTCCATACGTGTCATGCGCAGGACACAATTCATAGCAACGTTGCCGTTTCAACATAATTGAATAACTATCGAATATAAATAGGCGAAGTTAACATTGTGTTAAACGTAATCATCACTGGATGAAAAATACAGTTTCCGCATGGCTGAAACACTGTGGAAACTTAGGTTAACGTGTGGTTTCCGTCAAGTTTCAGCGCAGAAATTACATGTTTCATCAAGATTCCGCAATGCGGAAACTTAGGCCGTCCACGAATCCATATGGTTTCCGCAACGATAAGCATAATCCAAAAAATATACAAAATCGAGAGTAGGGCAACACGGACCTCCGACAAAAGCGAAGTCAGGATCTGGTGCCATGGAGGAGTAAGCATCCTCTGCTGACCGATCACACCAACCGTGAGCACTTAGTCGAAACAACGTAAACGGGATTACCCGTCGTCACATCTAACACGAAAATGACAGTCTAGCAAAGGGTATGAATTAAAAACAACATATGACTTAGTGATAATTTGCAATCGCAAACTAGGTCATTATAGCGACTGCAGAATTTGCGAAATGATAACTTTAAACGATATTCGTTAGAACCCTGCAACCTCAACTTTTTTGGTATTTGTTGGTCTCGCTTTAAAAAGTCCTCATACGCATACCATGCTCTTGCATATCGAATAAATGGGAGACATACACACCATATATTAATTTGTTGATTACATATTGATATTTTTTATAACAATGGACAGATTTGACACTGCAGACCCTAAAACGTACTATTACAGCAATGGAACGAAAACAAACTGTGAACGTTTTGGAAACTAAAGGGCCTTTTCTTTTTATTTAAGACTGAACGTTTTGAACGTTTTGAACAGAAGGTAAGTATATGCGACTACAATACTACCTTTGTCCTGAAAAACAAATCGTCAAAGGTCATTGCAGGTCCGGACTTGATATGAATTGTCACCATTAAGTTAGAAACTGTCAGAAGATTTTGGATATTATTTGAATTTGTGATATGTCTTACGTCATGTAGAGAATCTTTCACTCACAATGAGCAAGTTAGGTACCTGAAATATAGACTTATTGTTCCAGCAGTGAAGGTTCTGTGTGCCAACGTGTGCCAGGACTCATGACCTCCGCTTTTTAAAGCTGATCCAATAGACCAGTGTTTTACGAAATCACTGTGGTTTTTCACTTCTAATTATTCCATGCGTTCGGCGAAGGAGCAATCACTACCTATATTTACGTTTGACGCGACCACGAGCAGGTATCAAACTCACGACCTCCCAATTCTGAAGCGAACGCTATACCTTACACTGAGCTTCCGCAACTGGTTGGTACGATCTGTAAATTCTTCAAACATTAAGGGTCATCCCCTTGAAAATCAAAGTACCAACAAATTATGAAATCAACAAACAAAGCAGCTAATTAGCTAATAATTTGAATATTTTAATAATCAGTCAGGAATCGCACCTAGTAAGATTGTGTATTTAAAATGAAGGTGTCATTTCCAGTGATTTCACGAAATCCCTAGAGTTTTTAGTGATTTCATGAAATCACTAAGTGAAACAGTGATTTCACGAATTCCCTGAAAATTTCAGGGATTTCGCGAAATCCTTAGTTACACAGTCTTACTGTAAAATACACACATTATCGATCTAATAATACATATTTTTTCTTCAAAAATTCATTCAGTTTTAATCATGTTGTGAAGTCATGCAGATATTTGAAGCGATACTAGTGAAATATGATTTTCCTCAGAAATTCAATTCGCTTTAATAATGAGTGTATGGGGAATCAGAGAGAAATTGTTAATCCCTTAAATTGTGGTCCCGATTGTGTTTCCTATACATTTACATTAGATGTAATTTATTTCTCTCAACATATTACTTCTAGCTTAAAAAAACCGTTTGAATCATTAATTAGTCGTGTTTATTAAAGGATCAGTCTGTGATATACTGTGGAATCATTTTAATCCGTGGGGGCCAATGTTCGTGGGTAACCAAAATTGTGCTGGTTCGTGGGGACGTAATTTCGTGGGCAATTGATAAATAATGCGAACGGCATAATATTTATAAAGATTAAAAGGAAAATAAAACATGTTCGTGGGGACCTAAATTCGTGGGTAAGGGTGACCCACGAAATCCACGAACATTGGTCCCCCACGAACAATGATGATTCCACAGTAAACGACAACTGGTCATATATCTGGATACAAATAATGAATATTTAAAAATCAATATAGTGGCAGTGAGGATTAAATAAAGATACTCACAAAAAGTCATGTATGAGGTCCTCAGTAGCCCCTTTGCTTGTCATACGAGGCGACTAAATGGGGCGGTCCTACGGATGAGACGCCCCGTGTTAGAACAAATGTGGCACGATGAAGATCCCTTCATGTTCAAAGGCCATACGCGCCTAGCTCTACCTGGTAATGGTGACGAATCCATATGAGTGAAATATTCTGAAACGGGACGTAAAACAATATACAATCAATCCTCACAAACACGGTACTACTCTTCGTGTTTTTAAATGCTCATAATGACTTACTGTTATAGTACTCTTTCCGTACACAAATTCAAGTAAGCCCTATTTTGACACTTGAAAATTTAGAAGTTACTGAAAGGGGTATCTAAGGTTCACTTTTATGGAAGGAACAGATAGTTAAAAAGCGATACTAAGATCAAATTGACCTCCTCATAGTTTGAGGCATCCTCATAACATCCACTTGTGGACTCACAAACGGGCTGAATTTGAGTGTCTCGTTTAAAATAATCATTTTTGAAAATTCCATAGTCGTTATAACGATCTAGTTTGCCAGTACAACCTGTCATTGCGTCAAGTACTGTGTGACGTGTTTCATACCATTTGATACACCGATTTTAGAGAATGGTTTATGTTCAAGATAAAGAGTCCATGGCAGGTGACATCGGTTGGTAGGGGATGCTTACTCCTCTTAGGCATCTGACCCCACCCATGGTGTATCCAGGTTCCTTAAGTTATCTTCACCTTTCATGTAGACCTAAATCTATCTTTTGGCTTTTAGAATAATCATGAGATAAGTAATGTGGGGCTATTTAATATATCTTTACATCACCGGTAAAAAATGGTGAAACATAATTCTTCTTTTTTTCAAAACGGAATTCGTCAGTTTGTTTTTCTTTGTATGCATTTCCTTCTTATTCCACCATTTTTTCACCTCAATGTCACATGCTGCATAGTAATTTTATCATTTTCAGAGAATTCTGACGCGTGTTTTTAAAATATAAAATTGACCAAATAAGAGACCTGTAAAAGGAATCAATGTCATCGTTTTTAGATATTCATGATAGAGGAATTCTGAGAAGTGTTTTTAAAATCTAAAATCTGCCCTGACCTAATAATGATATGCATTGCATAATAGAACTGAGTGACGATGCGGTATATAAAGTATTCACTGAATGAAGTGTGTGTAATGCTACTGACGGTGCGGTATATAAAGTATTCACTGAATGAAGTGTGTGTAATGCTACTGACGGTGCAGTTATATAAAGTAATCATCGAATGAAGTGTGTGTAATGCTACTGACGGTGCGGTATATAAAGTAATCACTGAATGAAGTGTGTGTAATGCTACTGACGTTGCGTATATAAAGTAATCACTGAATGAAGTGTGTGTAATGCTACTGACGGTGCGGTATATAAAGTAATCACTGAATGAAGTGTGTGTTTAATGCTACTGACGGTGGCGTATATAAAGTAAGTCACTGAATGAGTGTGTGTAATGCTACTGACGGTGGCGTGATATAAAGTATTCACTGAATGAAGTGTGTGTAATGCTACTGACGGTGCGGTATATAAAGTAATCACTGAATGAAGTGTGTGTAATGCTACTGACGGTGCAGTATATAAAGTAATCACTGAATGAAGTTGTGTGTAATGCTACTGACGGTGCGGTATATAAAGTAATCACTGAATGAAGTGTGTGTAAGCTACTGACGGTGCGTATATAAAGTAATCACTGAATGAAGTGTGTGTAATGCTACTGACGGTGCGGTATATAAAGTATTCATGATTGAAGTGTGTGTAATGCTACTGACGGTGCAGTATATAAAGTATATCCTGAATGAAGTGTGTGTAATGCTACTGACGGTGCAGTATATAAAGTATTCACTGAATGAAGTGTGTGTAATGCTACTGACGGTGCGGTATATAAAGTATTCACTGAATGAAGTGTGTGTAATGCTACTGACGGTGCGGTATATAAAGTAATCACTGATGAATGTGTGTAATGCTATGACGGTGCGGTATATAAAGTAATCACTGAATGAAGTGTGTGTAATGCTACTGACGGTGCGGTATATAAAGTATTCACTGAATGAAGTGTGTGTAATGCACTGACGGTGCGGTATATAAAGTATTCACTGAATGAGTGTGTGTAATGCTACTGACGGTGCGGTATATAAAGTAATCACTGAATGAAGTGTGTGTAATGCTACTGACGGTCGGTATATAAAGTAATCACTGAATGAAGTGTGTGTAATGCTACTGACGGTGCGGTATATAAAGTAATCACTGAATGAAGTGTGTGTATATGCTACTGACGGTGCGTATATAAAGTAATCACTGAATGAAAGTGTGTGTAATGCTACTGACGGTGCGGTATATAAAGTATTCACTGAATGAAGTGTGTGTGTAATGCTACTGACGGTGCGGTAATAAAGTATTCTGAATGAAGTGTGTTGTAATGCTACTGACGGTGCGGTATATAAGTATTCACTGAATGAAGTGTGTGTAATGCTACTGACGGTGCGTATATAAAGTATTCACTGAATGAAGTGTGTGTAATGCTACTGACGGTGCAGTATATAAAGTATTCACTGAATGAAGTGTGTGTAATGCTACTGACGGTGCGGTATATAAAGTATTCACTGAATGAAGTGTGTGTAATGCTATTGACGGTGCGGTATATAAAGTATTCACTGAATGAAGTGTGTGTAATGCTACTGACGGTGCGGTATATAAAGTATTCACTGAATGAAGTGTGTTGTAATGCTACTGACGGTGCGGTATATAAAGTATTCACTGAATGAAGTGTGTGTAATGCTACCTGACGGTGCGGTATATAAAGTATTCCACTGAATGACAGTGTGTGTAATGCTACTGACGGTGCAGTATGACAACTTCCTTTGCTACTCTGGTAAGAAAATGTTTAAAAAATTTGTGGCTGAAATTCTTAAAAATGTACAGCAATGCTAACATTTTGGTCAACAGTTTGTAATTTATGCAACCACGTTATTGTACTTTGCTATCCAGAATATTTGATGCACAACTACGAACGATAACTACGTTTGCAGACTTGTTATATGTAATTTACTTGCAATTTGGCGTGTTTATTTATTCTAATTTCATTCGTTTATGGGTAGGTTAGAAAATGTCTGCCTTGTAAATATCTTGTAATGTTTTCTCATTAAAGAAAAACCGATCAGTTCTAATAATTCCAGAACAAAAAAGGAGCAAAATCTCTTTTTGTATTAAGATAAGATCATCCATTCCTGAGAAATGGGTATACACATATGTATTTTAGATTGATAGGATACAATGAACTTTTATATTTTGTGATCCGGGGATTAATGAACTGTATGTTTCGTATCCGATAGATCGGTGTGTGAATACTGACACTACGTACATGTACACGTATCAGTACAGCAATTATTCGTATACTGTAATTTACAGTAAAAATGTACCACGATTCGGTTCACTTTGTGCAATACACAATTTGCCCAAGATATGAGCTCCTTTTTATATGTTTGTAATGTGTAGAGGGAACCATCCAGGTGATGACCACGCTCGGAAGTACTTAACTTGCTTGATCGAGAGAAAAACTCTAACACCCAGCTCATTAGAGGGGCAGTGTAAGTTCCCTCTTAAACTGCCCGCTACATTTCCCCCGCTCAGGGAAGCTTCGTTCCCAAACTTAGCATAGGTTCTCTCTGGGTATTTGGCACCTGTTCAGCAATTTACGACCACCGTCGTCCCCGGACATAACCGCGTCCGTACACAAAGTTCCAGCGCTAAATATAAAATCTACCTGAAATAGGCCTCCCACCAAACACCACAGTCACTACGCTGCTACCAATTTGTAACATATTCTTTATTGCAGAAGACATATATCTTATAGCATTAAACAAATTGTACATGTATAAATAATTACATCAGTGCTGAATAACAGACGGTCAATTCAAAGATTCATTCATTAATCAGAAATAAATATGGTAGATAAATAAGGAGAATGACAGTACAGTTGAGAAGGAAAAAAAAAGAAAAACAAACAAACAAAATACAAAAAAACAAAAAACCATTTAAATGTTACAGACTGTTCTTTGTTCTAAAGCTTTACAAATAAATTTTCCTAAATTACAAAGTTCCTTAACATTGTTCACACTTAATAATTGAATAAATTTGAACATGGAGGGCTTACTCCAGTAATACTTTTTTATTAACTTAACTCTAATTTGCCTATATACAGGACATACTAACAAAAAATGGTATTCATTCTCAATTTCATTAATACGGTGGTATATTTAGGACATGCAATA
>CAJDSM010001082.1:3836-25681 GCA_903981925.1 Ostrea lurida | reverse complement strand
ACTGTTCGTTATCTTTGCCTTTACATGCAGGCAATGAATGTTGCTATTCATAAAGGCAAAGATTACGAGCAGTGATTAATCTCGTAAGTCCCAAATAGAATACAAAACAATAATTTGGCAAACATGAACCCCTGGTCATACCAGAGGTGGGATCAGGTGTCTAGGCGGAGTATATAAGCATCCCCTGTTGACCGGTCACACCCGCCATGAGCCTATTTTCTTGATCAGGTAAACAGTGTAATCTGTAGTCAAATCAGTGTTTGAAAATTGGCCTAACTATTGCTATGAAACACATTAGACGGCATTTGACCCAAATTACAATGTTGTTACGAAGTGTAGGAGAGAGGAGAAACTTTGTGGCTGGACCGGGAATCGAACCCGGGACCCCTGCATCACTAATCAGGTGTTCTAACCACTGAGGTATCCAAACCGATATCCACGTCCATGTAACCCTAATTACTACAAGTGATATCAGGTCCTCATTTTCAACTATATCAACATCACCAGTAATGGTATGTCCAGCTGGACTATAGTTGTAAGACGATGACAAACAAGACCATGATGGGTGGATTAAGTATAAGATGATCAATACCTAGGCATGTAGAGGGGGTTTTTTGTGATCAAAAAGTTTGGATGCTATTATATTTCTTTTCAATTGGTAGTCTTTGTATTTTCTAATGTAAATGGTGCTATTTTCCTAGATTATAAATCTTCGATATATGATTTAATACAAAATGTAAGTAGTTTGATACACGGTGTACATGTATTTCTCTTTCTTCTTTCCTGGTATTCCCCTTCATCAACGTCAGGAATCTGCATTGTGAACACAGCACATCAAAGGACATTCACTAAAATCGGGGATCAACTTTGGTAAAAACATGCACTCTTTGTACCCCTCTTCCTCTGTAATGCTGCCTCCAATTTGTACACAGATAGGGATATCTGATTTGCCCATAAACCCTGTGGGCGTTATATTGAATGTAGTCTTTCCCATGATCGTATGGAACCCCAACTGTCAATGACCCGTTTACCTTGGTTACACACCATGCACGTGCAATGGCTATTATATCTCCCCATGGATTCAGTCTGTCGCCATACCGTCCAAGTCCGGAATGTTCTACTGAACTATAGGTAACCACGGCGTCAAACAAACCAAGCGAACCATTCAAAAAGCTCTCTCTGAATTCGGACGGAACCATCGTCTTTACTTGAGGGTGTTTTGATATTATTCTGCCATATTCTACAGTGACGACTGTCTTTGCTCCTTTTTCCAGAATCGCTGCCTCAGCCCACGGATTCTCTGAACCTATTACTAGAACGCGTCCGTTCTTAATACCCGGTGCATGATCCATCCCATCTCTCAATCCATTCGTCTGGGAGGTTCCATAGTTCCCACGAAGTGAATTTCTTGCCGCTAATCCGATACTTTGATGAATTCCTTCTTTCGTCCAGACAGGAGTCCTAGGTAAACCTGACTAAAATACCAAGGCAAAACATTCAATCTGTTTCTCATTGTGAAGTCATTCCACAGCTCTTGGGGTATATGCTTTTGGGGCACTTTGAAAGTGTGACCCTCATCAATATATGGGTTCTGGAAAATCGACTTGCAGTTTATCGGAGCTGTTACATGATTGAAATAGGGTCCGCGGGTTCCGGGTCTGGAAGTGTCGCATAAAATTCCACAACTCCTACGAATGGAACGAATTTTTTCTTCTTCAGTTAACACATGGGGTGAAGGTATATATACTGCTTGAAAAAAACTTCGTTGAAATTCATTATACGCCAGCAAACCTGAGATTACGAATACGAGAAATACCGAGAATCTGACCATCTTGTCACTTCTCTGGAATTTCAGGAAAGTTGACATCTTGTGCGATTACTGAAAAAGAGGAAGAGTATGAATGTGATTGGATGCAACCATACGCTATTAGAAAATACTGCATTCATTGCATTGTTATATGTTACATGTATAATTATAATCGCACTTATAATGTTACGTCATGGAGCACATGTATTGGACAGCACGTGACATGCATCATTGATATATTATACAGAATCCATGGTATACAAGAGCAGACTATAGAACCGAAACACTGGCAGATAAGGAAATGTATATCATATCATATAAAAACAATAGCAATTGAATACCATGAAACACACATGCTTTTGCTTAAAACATTGGTACTGTAATAAGTAACACAAAAGCACTGGCATATGAACAATACATGTATGTAATACAAAACGCACGTAAACATTTCATGATACATGTTCTAAAAAAACATACAGCAAGTAACCATCATTTTACATAAAAATATCAAACACGCGGCATCATATAACACAAGTACTCAGAGTAAATAAAAATTACACACTAAATAGTGTACTAAAAATGCGGAAAACATTAATTTTACACACGTAATTACATAGATACACATAGGTTTTACATGTACTATCACTCCCTAGGACTTTTTAGGATTTCCCTCGATTTCAACATTTTGAAAAGGAATAAAAAGAATTTCAGCAAAACTCTAATTTTTTAAAGGGATTTTAAAAAGGACTTTCAGGGCCACTGGACAGTCTGCAAACAATGTCAGAACACGGAAGAGAAAGTGAGAACCTCCCCCCACCTCTACATATCACAATCCCTCGCCCATGTGGTCGAAAATTACAAAGATTGCAGGTCATTTTCTGGTTTTAATAAAAAAAAAAAATGGGAGATCTTAACTTCGAATTTTTAGTATAATGATTTTCTAGTATATATTAAGACAACAAGAATTTCAGTGAATTTCAAATTGCATAACATTGCATACCTTCCAGGTGATATCGGGAATATGTACACGTGTACATGTACTGTATAAAGTGGTCGTTTGACACGGTTTTATTTCCTCTGTAGATTATCACTGTGGCTAGCTATATAGCTAAATGTGTTCAAAACAGATTTATGTCCAGTATATGTCAGGTTGTACAAACAACACGCATGGTTAGATTTCAAAACAGAAACACTACGTACCATATATACAGTACATTTGAATATATGTAAACAAGATACAAAATTCTTTATTAACCAATCAAGGGCCCCAAAAGGTTAGTTCAGGATGAGGTGCAAAAGTTCCATATTTATACTATAGTATACATTGATGCAAATGTACAGGAAAATTCAAAGTTATGTTGAACATATAAATGCACCTTAAAATAAATAATAAACAGGCTACATTATGCGTTATATGTATACATATTTAATAATATTACAAGCAAGCAGTAGTTTCAATATATATAATTAATATAATTAAACATTTGTTCTTTTACTGTTTTCAAAAAAAAAATTCCAAGCAAGCACAAAACTTCTTTGTTTTCATTGTTGAAAAATCCACGTTAGTTTTCGGCAGGTGTTATAAAAGAAAATTTTGAATTAATTTTCAATATAATTTCTAAAAGTTGTAGCCTTTCACTGTTATATCTTAACAAAAAAGTAAAAAATGAAGTTCATCTTCAACTTCCATCAAATCGCATTGAGAGCACATTCTAAGTTCAGGGGGAAGTCCTGTGTATCTTCCCTTTACAATATTTAGCTGGTGGGCCGAGACGCGAAGTTTAGTTTTGCTTTTCCTCTGATCAAAGTTATCAACAATGGTAAGACAGTGTTCTCTTCTAAAATTGTTTTTAAATGTAACGTAGGTTATTCATGATTTGCCATTACTTTGCTGTTCAATTTCTTGATGCTACATATTTATGAAATAGTGTTTAATAAAGCGTGATGGCTTTTTCTTGAAAGAGCACGGAGTTTGTTTAGATAGGTCAAATCTTGTAATTTATCTAACAGCTTTTGAATAGATCCAAACCATGAAGGTTTATTATGGTTAAAAAGGTTTTTAGAGACGGAATATGCTTCCCTGAGTAGAACAAAAGATAGATATAACGTTTCAAGTCGAAACCAATAATTCAACATACAGTATAGCTTTTATAACTTGATAATACAATGAAAATCTACCAAGTTCAGAAAGTACTGCAAAATTAGTAGTCTTCTTGTGAACTCCAAGAATAGTCTTGCAATATCTAATATGCATGGTCTCGCATTTCAATTTGTTAAAAATTGTAATATCTATATTCTTGAATTTGGAAGCAAAAGGATTAAAAGTACCTCCAAATTTCACAGCCATACAGAAGAATAGGAGCAATGGTATGCTCAAATATTGACATTATGGCAAGTAGACAATATATTCTTCTGTTATTTATAGTAATCTTTCAATAAACAAGATTGTATTTTACACGGAGATGATCAATGTAGTATACGAACAAGTATAGTTCGTTGGTCAATTTAAATTGTTCTAAACCCTTCAGTAAATATAAGTTTGTTATTTTATGGCTTAATTTGAATGGTAACGCTTGATGATGGAGATGGAAAGGTTGAAGGTTTCATTACCCCTACGGTTAGATAAGTGTACATTTACCAGGTATTCTAGTATATATATATTTACGTGTACCATAAATGTGCCCTCTTCAATTTTATTGTAACATTGTGTACTAGTATTTTTAAACACATTTATCTTCTCTAGGCAAGAGTTTTCCATGGGCAGCAGGATGGACTGAAACCCTTACAATGTAGCTATAGCGCTGATGGTTACAGGGGACAAAATCGGAGACTTGATTACTAGGACTCTGTACATAGCTGTGATCGGGGTTCTGATGTACAATACGTGAGATTGATTGATTGATGTACGGGCAAAGATCAGCTAAATGGAAATAATACGTTAATCTTTATAATTATCTTATGTTGAATACATATGCACATCTGTATGTGGAAATTTCTTAATTTGAGAGAAATCAGGAAATGTTTTAATTTCAAGGCCAGACATAATATGCGCGATTCATAAGGGAATTAACTCTGACTGATCCACCCATTTAAAAATCCTACGTCATGGGTAAAATATGAAATCGAAAGTAGACTTCCAACTGAGAGGCTTTGTTGTGAATGACACAGTCACAGGTACTGTATCTAGAATTCACTTTGTTTCTACAATATTTCCATTTCTTTTGTATCATATTTATCCTGGTCTGTTCGGTCAATTAAGTTTGCCTGATTCAGTTTGTAAGCCGGGGAATTTATACAAGTCAAGGCGCGTTGCAAATGCAGAACATCATTAATTATTACAATCGAAAATTTCAATAATGTAGACGTTTTTGTTTTTTATATTAGATTTTGTAGTTTAGTTGTAGTGTTAGGTTGCATTTCGTTTTCATCTCTATGTAAATATTTTATCCTCCTGAGGAAGGGACAGGTCGTCTCGATCAATTGTTCGTGTCGTTGGTCATTTTTTGTGCTTTTTATATCCTCATTTATTTGACCTCGTATCTACGAATATGTTGACCTCATAGTCAGAGTTCTTGTCAAATGACATGATAATAAGTTCTTTCTTTTTTTTTTCTTTTTTTTTTTTTTTTTTTTTTACACTTTTAGAAAAATGTTAGAGGCTGAACGATATTTCCAACGAAAGTTGAAAGCTTTCTCCGAGATTTTAGAAGAACAAAGTAAACCGGTTCCAAATGACGCTAGGCAGCGCCGATATTGTAAATACATCACTAAATTTGCTTCTCATTTTGGAAATGAGCGTTGCCATGTGGTAGGAAGTACGATAGAGAAAACAAGACTAAGGTCCCACAAAGACGAGGGGGACTATGACTACCTCATCGTATCAGAGGTTCCCATTCCCGTGGCAGCTTTGGAACCCAGGAAAGATTTGCCATGTTTTGTCCACATTTTGAATGACAAACTCAAGACACCTTTTTATGGTGATCTTGTTTTAGACGGAAAGTATCTCCACAGTCGAGTTCTAAAATATCTAGATAAAGAAGCTTTCAAAATAACCAGAGGGCTATTTCAAGTTCTCACTGCCCCAAAGTTCTCGAAAGGAAGAGACACAAAACACGCAGAACTCAATCGTGAAGTCAAACCAGGAACTAGTCAACAGCACTATGCAGGCTGGCAAGTGGTTGGTGAAAATACTGATTTACTTTATCAAAGACAAACAAATCCAGCAGCTTCTTTTGAGGACACGAAACGCTACTTCCATTCTGTTGTTGGAGCAAGTGATCTATCATCCAGCATGAAAGGCTTGCTATGCAATCTTGTCGACATGATCGGTGAAACGATGAAGACAGATGAGGATGCTAGTGCCTCCTTGTTTCAAACCTTTGGGTGGGATGATGGAAGCTGCTTCAACTTCCGATAGCTCGTCGCTTCCCAAAAAGCCAAAACTACACCAAGCCGAAGACGACGAGCACTGCAGTTCTGATACTGACAGGAGAGAGTTCTTTGTTAAATTCAATTGCAAAACCAGCAAAGATTTCATTCCTGCCTTTGCTCTTGGAGGAAACTCGAATGCCTCAGCGAATGGAAACAACGGATGATCAACAGGAAAGAGTCATTTTGGCCAAACTCGGAGACAATAGAAAAGATATCTAGTTCAGAGGTGTATGTGGTAGCTAAACCGGCTATTGTAATCCAATCAATTCCAAAGACTTTTGTCTGGATTCAGCCAAGCGAATAACTATGCGGACAGTCTCAGCCCAGGACAAAGGCTTTGCATGCTACTGTTGAAATCTCTGCAAAAAGGTTTCCTGGGGTGTCATTCACAGACTCTGACGACCTCCACTGGAAAACCGCGGTTATCGCACGCGAACAAACGGACCCGAACTTCTTTGATCGTAAATCAACAATACTGTTAGCCCCAACAGTGTTCTACTTACATAGGCGGAATGTTTGGAGAAAGGATATCTACAACATTACTTCATAGAAAGTAACTTGATAGCACACATTACAACGGAGGCCAACGAGATCCGCACAAAAATCGGAGAAATAATAAAGAATCCAGAAGACGCCCTGCAAGTCTATTTGAGAAAAAAGAATCTGACAAGGTACAGATAGAAAAGTTGTCAAAAGAAGATTTAGATCAACTTAAACAACATGGAACGGAGTCAGACAAAAAAGCCCACACAGGCAAGCTATTAACGATGTTCGCACAGTTCCAGACAGCATCTAAAAGCGACGACTCCAAACTTGCAAAAGCACTTCTCGATACGGTATCTTGTCCTTGAAGAAGAAACAGACTTTCATGACAAGAAAGCCGACTCCTCTTCCCAAGATGGCAGCGTTAGCGATTTGTTATCTCAGGCAGCCAGATACCAGGCAACCAACTTCAGCAACAGAAGAGACAAGAATAAGGGCATTGGAAGAATTAAGATCAAACGCCTTGCAGATGTTTTTCACTGCGATGCGTAAATGAACGTTCCGTACTTATAGCGGAGTGTCTGGGTTATTTTCTGGCTAAAACGAGGCTTATCTACATATATGCATGACTATGATATTATATTTATTACATACCAACTGCGCTTTTTTCACGTGGTATGAATGTTTTATACAATGTGTTGTACAATTTAGTTGGGGTACTTTTTAATGGGTACATGTATATTTCTGAAGATCGGTTATCTTCGAATGTATATTGCTATTTCGAGATTTCATTGGGTATTATTTTATTCCTTTTTACTTCTCCATGTACATTGTACGTACATATCCCAATTATGATATATATTTTATTCTTATTTTATTCCAGTTTACGTTTTTGTATCATTTTACACAGAGGGATTCTTTTATGATATGTGTATACTAGGGTAACAGGGAACTCGATCTTTGGAACATCCGATTATTGAATACCATAATTGGAATTGTTAGTTACTCCTTAGAAATTGTTTTTAATATTAACATGACATTAAAATTACTACTCCTATTTTTTGACTTGGTGTTGTATTGCGGAGTGTCTGACCCTGCGGATTGCCTGTATAATTATGCTGCAGACGATTATAGTTGGTAGTCTTGCTGGTGTTTTTTTTTATTGCTCTGGGGCAGTAAAAGACGTTATCATTTCAATTTTGTATGAAGCAAAAGCGAAGCAAAGATTTTAATGCCCTTTTACCAAACGCCACCCGACACCATTCTTCAAGTTTGAATTGTGTTGATTTCAAACAGACGGACAGGTAAACCACTTTAAGAAAGGCTTTAGAAAATAGAATGCTAACATCGTACATCATTATCACTTTAGAAGTAGCTAGTCATTTGGCTTGGTCATTGATCGTACCTATCATTTATCTGTCAATACGATTAAAATACAAAAATAAGGGTACCTAATCAATAAGAAAGGCGTACTAATAAAGACGATGATGATGTTCTGCAAAGGCCTCTAAGAAATCTAAACCAGTTGAAATCATTCGGTGTGGTAGATAATTATATACATATACTAATGTGGTCACTCTTTTGCTGTAAACATCTTGGCAACAAAATATGTTCAACTCGGCTCACTACTACCATTGCATGTAGTAGTTTAGTCAGATGGATTAATATGTACAGATCAATTTTTTTTTGTACCGTATAACGAGAGTCATGCTGGACACAACCAGAGATTATAGGTAAAGATTTTGATTAAAAAACATCTACATATGTAAACGTTTTCGTTGTCTAGCATACTGAGACGTCATCAGCCGTAGGTGAAGTGTCACAAATGCTTAGAGTTCACCAGGCATGTTTATGAAGCTATCTTAGGACTAAGAAACGTACTAAAATATACTTAGGACACTTCTTAAAAGTCTAAGTGCTGTTTCCGAAAGTATTCTAACTTAAGAAAGTTCCTAAGAATGATCTTAAACGTAGGACTGCCTCCGACATATCTTAAATCTATCTTAGGCAAAAATGGCATCGCTATTTGTTGCCGACTAGACGAAATCGTCATATCAGGCATGACTGAGTATTTTTAAGACCCATTGATAATCCTCTTGATGATGTTATAGACTTTCCAAGACTTTCTACGAACAGTTACATAATGAACTCCAGCGCCCTACTATGAGCCTCTGCCACTGCAGGTAATGGAACCTTGGAGTACGGTTGTATGTAACTGGGAGTTACGGGGCAGTTCTTGGTGATGTGCATAATATTTCAAAACCGAGTGTGTGCAAAATAGTGAGATTCAACCCCCCCCTCCTTACCAGGATACAGAACATTTTGAAAGTGCATAAAAATTAACAAAACTTGATTTTATTCGACGCTTAATATATTAGTACACCTAGATGTTATGGTGAACTCGCCATTCATTGAAGAACCATGGATAGCCTTGGGCTATTTATTTGGTCCCGACTGAGTACACGTCAATTTATAAGCATAAACAACTTAATTCTTCTTCTTTTTTATACATGTATATCCCTTTTTTCTGTCTTTGTGAAAGTTACGTTTCAACCCGGGTTTTTTGTGCTACAGTTGATCTACGCCTTACTATTAGTTCAATTGAACTGGCCAGCACAAATGAATGCATTTAGCTAAGGATTAAATCTCCAAGCTATGATGAACATTTATAATGTACATGTATATTAATCGCAAAAACTTCCGTTCAATAAATTTCCAAGACATTCTTTCCATTGTTCAAGGATTCTGAAATGATCAAATGGAACTCTGTCTAAAAAGAATTTAAGGGCAATGAATGTTATCTTAATGAATTAAAATTATTTTCCTACAACATTTTTATTGATAGTATTAGATTTAATCAAAGTACTTATAAGTTCTGAAACGAGGTGACATACATGTAAGTGGGACCAGTGTCTAATACTTTTAGAATCCTCTACGATAAACAAACATTACATGATCAGCTCTCATTGTTATACTTTGTTTTAATTTTGTTGTCTATACTTGTGTCTATGTTTCAGTTACAATCAAAGTATAAAAGTAACGGCGATCTGATCACATAAATATTAATGTTTGTTTATCGTGGAAACTACATTTCTATAACACACGCAGATCTGTACTAGTGAATTACACCCTTCATTTTAAAAACATCCTAGCTACCTTGGAAATTTCCTCACTCCTTTATCGGTTTTGTCCAAGAAATTTTCATCCCGACAATTGATAAGCGTTTGATAATATTCAATTTCATTCTTGATATTAGCCAATCACGTAACACCTCACATACGGCGGTTTGGTACTCTCTTTTCCAATATGTCGACATTACGCAACATTCAAAAACCAGTTACCCATAATGCTCTGTGTCTCCACACTCTTTCAGTACAAAATAGCCATTGGATGAATACTACATTGCATAAGATAATGTAACTGGTTTTCATTGTTGGATAAATTGGGACATAATACAATGCTGTTAAACTGAGGGTTTCACTTTGATAGAAAACATCCTTCACAATGAACTATATTTTTAGAGATCATGAATAAAAGTAAACAAATCAGAAATTGGATATTTTTTTACCTCATTTTAAAATTTAACAGGAAAATTCTATATCAGATATCAGTGTAAAGTTGCTATTTTTCATTTTCCTCTGGAAGTTGAGTTGTAAGAATTATTGTAATATTTTTAAAAATTGATAAAAAATGAAAATCGTTGGAACTCGGCTGTGCCGCCATTTTTTGCTGGACGCTGACCGGTGATAACGAGTTGTCACCTCGTAAAAATTGTTTGAATTATATTAGATTAAATATTTTCATTGTGATAATTATCATAGCGTGTAGCATCATACGGCAAAGGTATTTCTGGAAATAGTTTAAAGTCTGCATATTTCTATGTCAAAGTGACTTAAGATGTCTTAGTTTAGGACACTCCTAAGACAGCTTTGATGAACACCTTAAGATATTCTTAGGATGATATTAAAATTTTCCTAAGATGTGTCTTAAGAAATTTCTTATGAACAATCTTAGGACGTTTTCGTAAACATGCCAGCTGGGCCGTAGCGGGGAGGATTACTAATCGTACCCACGTGTCATGGGAATTCAAAAGATCCTAACTGTTTTCACTTCCGATTGCCGAGCGTTTGGCAAAGGATTGGCTCCTACCTAAATGCACGAGAGGGACTCATGCCGAGTTCCGTTCACGAAGTTAAACATTAACCACCATTGGAGAATTACAACCTTTAGAGCCACACTCCAAGAACCTTTATACACAGTTCGTAGAAGCTAGACTTTCGAAATCCTCACAAGATGGTGTATAGTTTCCAATCTGTCAGTCTGACCAGCCAGATATCAGACGGCGAATTTCAGCAATACGAACACACAACTGGAAGAGACGACACATTTTGATCTTTATTACAATTCTGGGGTTGTATTATAACCGAAATGGACCCAGACTCCTCTGGTGTGTCCAGGGACCCGTGTTTGCCTAATTCTTGTTTTATATTCTGTTTTGAGATTTACGAGATTGGTCACTGTTCGTTATCTTTGTCTTTTCATTAAAAACAAGAGCAATCAAAGATTGTATACCTCATAAATGGTGTCATTAAAGTCTTCTGGATCCAGATCGCCACCAAAATCTCATGGGGACTTGCTTAGACCAGGATACATCTGTGTACCAATTTTCAAAGCCGATCTCATCATTACTTTTTGCATGAGGTTCCATTGTTCAAAGTCTTCAGGATCCAGATAGCCATCAAAATTTAATGACGACTTCCTTAGACCGAGATACATCTGCACCACCCAATTTTCAAAGCGACCTGACCACTAGTAGTTTTTGCATAAAGTTGCTAAGAGACATGTACAAATCCACGAATAAATAAAGTAATAAACGCTGCCGATTTTATGACCTCCTTGGTGCAGGTAAAAATAAATAAAAAGAGCGGGAAAGACCTGAAAATGGTCGTCATGCTTACGTCAAACGAAAACAATGATCCGAATCAAAGCGAAGGGAAAACGAATACTCAGTTTGGCTTCCGCTACAATACTCCCGGTCACAGGGTTTTGACACAATCTGAGCAAATTAGTGTCTATATAATATACATTGTAATAGTACTCCTTTTATACTATATACACATTTTGCTCAGATTGTGTCAAACCCCTGTGCTCCCGGTATCAACTTATCTTCTATTTTAACCCTTTCGCTGCCAGTACTATTTCTTGAAAGAGCACGGAGTTGTTTAGATATTTTGAAATCTTGTAATTTATCTAACAGCTTTTGAATAGATCCTAACCTGTCAAGTTATGAAGGTTTATTAATTATGGTTAAAAATGCTTTTAGAGACGGAATATGCTTCCCTGAGTAGAAACAAAAGATGGCTGTAACGTTTCAAGTCGAAACCAATAATTCAACATGAATGTGGGACAGAAAGTCACAGGACAAAAATCACAGACGAAAAGTCACGGACAAAATGACATGGACAAAAAGTCACAATCAGAAAGTAGGACAAAGAGTCACAGGACAAAATGTCACAAAGACAAAAAGACACAGGACAAAAAGTCACAGCTAGGACAATGTCACAGTTTATATGAAAATATTGATTTTTTAAATAAATGTTATATGAATTTCAAAATATATTCATTTTGTTAAGTTAAAGAATATGAGTAGGGTTTATACTTTTTATGAGAATTTATTTTATCTAACTTTCTAAATTTTGATGAAAATAATTAGATGATTAGAACTTAACTTATTCGTTTTTATCGCATCTATTGCAAAACATGAATTAGGTTTATAATAAGAGTTTTTGTTTGTTTGTTTTTGTAGGGAGGGGTAAGCTTTGTAATAATTTGGTTTACAATATGTTAAAATAAAATCAGATGCCCTGTGACTTTCATTTTATTAATTTTGTGACTATGTCCTGTGATTTTTTGTCCTGTGTCTTTTTGTCTTGTGACCTTTTGTCCTGTGACTTTTTGTCCTATTGGTCATTGTGACTTTTTGGTACTGTGTCTTTTTGTCCTATCGATTTTGTGACTTTTGTCCTGTGACTTTCTGTCCGTTTACCTTCAACATAGCTTTTATAACTTACTAATACAATGGAAATCTACCAAGTTCAGAAAATACTGCACTTTTGAACTCCAAGAATAGTCTTGCAATATTTAATATGCATGGTATCGTATTTTACACGAAGATTATCAATGTAGTATACGAACAAGTATAGTTCGTTGGTCATTTTAAATGTTCTAAACCCTTGAATAAATATTGTTATTTTATGGCTTAATTTGAATGGTAACGCTTGATGATGGAGATGGAAAGGTTGAAGGTTTCATTACCCCTACGGTTAGATAAGTGTACATTTACCATATATTTACGTGTACCATAAATGTGTCCTCTTCAATTTTATTGTAACATTTTTAAATACAATATCTTCACTAGGTACAATGTAAGAGTTTTCCATGGACAGCAGGATGAACTGAAACCCTTATAGCTATAGCTACAGGACAAAATTACATGGGGAGCGCCTATGATCTGAGCAGACCCGTCAGTCACAAAATATTTTCTGGCCTTGAAATTAAATCATTTCCTGATTTCTCTCAAATTTCCACGTACAGATGTGCATATGTATTCAACATAAGATATAAAGATTAGGCGCTCCCCATGTAATTTTGTAATGATGAAGGTCCTATCCCTCTAGATACTATAAAATAGTACTATTTTATAGTATCTAGAGGGGTAGGATCTTCATCATTACAAAATTACAATGGGCAGCGCCTAATGGCTCAGATATAGGATTCTCCAGATTCATAAGGGAATTAACTCTGACTGATCCATCCTACGTCATGGGTAAAATATGAAATCGAAAGTAGATTTTTTGTTGTGAATGACACGGTCACAGGTACAGGTACTGTATCTAGAACTCACTTTGTTTCTTTATCATATGACATATATACAATATTTCCATTTCTTTTGTATCATATTTATCCTGGTCTGTTCGGTCAATTAAGTTTGCCTGATTCAGTTTTTGGGAAGTTTTACATGTTGCAAGTGCATAAATTTCATATTCTGTGTTCATCAGATTAGTTTCATTTGCACAATGCGCGTCCTGTATGCGACAACGAACGTGTGAAGTTAGGTAACTCGTACTTTGTTTTTTACTTTGAGCTTGAACAGAACATCGTAAAAAATTTTATTTACATGTATTTATTTTTTTTATTTCTTTTTTATTATTTTTTACATAATTTACAGCACAAATACATTTACACCTTTTACTCACACTCTCATACTGGGTAAAGAAAATGCATGCTCATTGGATTAAAATACATTCATTTCTTTTTGTAAAATACTTGATCTGTAAATTTTTCTTCTAAGGTGTAGTAATTATATAAATATTTGACAACATCATCAAAAGTAATAAGCACATTTTTTCTTGAAAGTTGGAATATACCTCTTTACTAAGATCGAGGATTATGAAATTTAAAACAATGTGTTCCTTTTCTGAAAAACCAAAAATAGCAGTTTGTACATTAAATACCTTTCTTTTGCCAGATTTTTCAAAAATCGTAAAATTTAATTCGATTACTCCTCATTACAATCGAGAATTTCGATATGTAGCCATTTTGTTTTAATAATAGGTGTTGTAGTTTAGTTGTAGTGTTACATTTGTAGGTTGCATTTCATTTTCATCTAGAGCTATGTAAATATTTTATCCTCCAGAGGGAGGGACAGGTTGTTTGAGTCCCCGGGTTTGTGTCGTTGGTCATTTTTAGTGCTTTTTATATCCTCTTTTATTTGACCTCGTATCTACAAATACATGTATGTTGACCTCATGGTCATAGTTTAATCTTATATACTTGTCACATAACATGATAATAAGTTCAATTTATTTTATTTTATTCTTTTTTTTTTATTTTATTTTATTTATTATCTATTTATTTATTTATTTAATTTTTTTTTTACATTTTTAGAAAAATGTTAGAGCTGAACGATATTTCAACGAAAGTTGAAAGTTTTCTCCGAGATTTTGGAAGAACAAAGTAAACCGGTTACAAATGACGCTAGGCAGCGCGATATTGTAAATACATCACTAAATTTGCTTCTCATTTTGGAAATGAGCGTTGCCATGTGGTAGGAAGTACGATAGAGAAACAAGACTAAGGTCCACAAAGACGAGGGGGACTATGCCCGGGGGGCCACTTCGTAATTTTATGGGTAGGGATGTGCCGCTGACATTGCAGACCCCCCACCTTTTCATATATTTTAGATTTGAGAATTGTATACCTTTTCATATAATTTTCTGTTCAAATGGTGACCTTTTCCCATATGACAAACAAGAACTGCCAAAGCTGGATCAAATTAGAAGGCCATTCATATAATTAATTGAGTAAACATTAACCTTATCATATATTTCATGCTGATTTCTATACCTTGTCATATATTCTCTAGTGGAAAAAGGCTACCTATTCCGCGGCACATCCCTATCTATCGGATATAGTAAGTGGCCCCCCCGGGGGACTATGACTACCTTATCGTATCAGAGATCCCCATTCCCGTGGCAGCTTTGGAACACAGGAAAGATTTGCCATGTTTTGTCCACATTTTGAATGACAAACTCAAGACACCTTTTTATGGTGATCTTGTTTTAGACGGAAAGTATCTCCACAGTCGAGTTCTAAAATATCTAAATAAAGAAGCTTTCAAAATAACCAGAGGGCTATTTCAAGTTCTCACTGCCCCAAAGTTGTCGAAAGGAAGAGACACAAATCATGCGGAACTCAATCGTGAAGTCAAACCAGGAACTAGTCAACAGCGCTTTGCAGATTGGCAGGTGATTGGTGAAAATACTGATCTATTTGATCAAAGACAAACAAATCCAGTCACTTCTTTTGAGGACACAAAACGCTACTTCCATTCTGTTGTTGAAGCAAGTGATCTATCATCCAGCATGAAAGGCTTGCTATGCAATCTTGTCGACATGATCGGTGAAACGATGAAGACAGATGAGGATGCCAGTGCCTCCTTGTTTCAAACCTTTGGTGGTATGATGGAAGCTGCTTCAACTTCCGATAGCTCGTCGCTTCCCAAAAATCAAAAACAACCACAAGCCGAAGACGACGAGCATTGCAGTGCTGATACTGACGAGAGAGAGTTCTTTGTTAGATTCAATCACAAAAGCAGCAAAGACTTCATTCCTGCCTTTGCTATTGAAGGAGAACTCGAATGTCTTAGCGAATGGAAACAACGAATGATCAACAGGAAAGAGTCATTTTGGCCAAACTCGGAGACCATAGAAAAGATATCCAGTTCAGAGGTGTATGTGGTAGCCAAACCGGCTATTGTGAATCCAATTAATTCCAAAGACTTTTGTCTGGGATTCAGCCCAAGCAGAATTGATACTAAGCGGAAAGCTTCTTCAGCCCAGACCAAAAGGCTGTGCATGCTACTGTTGAATCTCTGCAAAAAGGTTTCCTGGATGTCATTCCACAGACTCTGACGACCTTCCACTGGAAAACCGCGTTTTATCGCACGTGCGAACAAACGGACCAACTTCTCTTGATCGTAAATCAACATACTGTTAGCCTCAACAGTATTCTATCTTACATGCGGGAATGTTTGGAGAAAGGATATCTACAACATTACTTCATTAGAAAGTAACTTGATTAGCACACATTACTACAACGGAGGCCAACGAGATCCGCACAAAAATCGGAGAAATAATAAGAATCCAGAAGACGCCCTGCAAGTCTATTTTTGAGAAGAAAGAATCTGATAGGTACAGATAGAAAATTGTCAAAAGAAGATTTAGATCAACTTAAACAACATGGAACGGAGTCGGACAAAAAAGCCCACACAGGCAAGCTCTTAACGATGTTCGCACAGTTCCAGACGGCATCTAAAAGCGACGACTCCAACTTGCAAAAAGCACTTCTCGATACGGGTGTATCTTGTCCTTGAGAAGAAACAGACTTTCATGACAAAAAGCCGACTCCTCTTCCCAAGATGGCAGCGTTAGCGATTTGTTTATCCCAGGCAGGCCAGATACCAGGCAACAACTTCAGCAACAGAGAGACAAGAAAAGGGCATTGGAAGAATTAAGATCAAATGCCTTGCAGACGTTTTTAACTGCGATGCGTAAATGAACGTTCCATACTTATAGTGAAGTATCTGGGTTATATTCTAGCGAAAACGAGGCTTATCTGCATATATATGCATGACTATGATATTATATTTATTACATACCAACTGCGCTTTTTTATATACATGGCATGAATGTTTTATACAATGTGTTGTACCGTTTAGTTGGGGTATTTTATATGGGTATTTTTTCTGTTCGAATGTATTTTGCTATTTCAAGATTTCATTGGGTATTATTATATTGTTTACTTCTCCATGTGTGTACATGTCGTATGATTTATTCTTATTTTATTCCAGTTTACGTTTTTGTATTATTGTACACAGAGATATTCTATAGTAATATGTGTATACTAGGGTAACAAGGAACTCGATCTTTGGAACATCCGATTATTGAATACCATAATTGGAATTGTTAGTTACTCCTTAGAATTTGTTTTTAATATTAAAATGAAATTAAAATTACTACTCCAATTTCTTGACTTCGTGTTGTATTGCGGAGTGTCTGACCCCGCAGATTGTAAGTATAATTAGTATTACATCGAGTAATTACAGTAGCAGACGATAGTTGGTAATCTTGCTGGGTTTTTTTTTTTATTTTAGAATTTAATGTCCTTGGACCAAACGCCACCCGTCACCATTCTTCAAGTTTGAAAATTGTGTTGATTTCAATCAGACATCATAATCACTCTAGAAGTAGCTAGAGTCATTTGGCCTGGTCGTTGATCATACCTATCATTTACAAGGATGGACTATTGTGTCAATACAATGAAAATACAAAAGTATAGGGTACTAGTAATCAGTAAGGAAAGCGTACTAGTAAACTGTAACTGAACAAGACAACGATGATGATCTGCAAAGGCCTCTAATAAATCTAGACCAGTTCAAATCATTCCGTGTGGTAGATAACTTATGTGGTAAATAATGAACCCGTGTCCTTTTGCTGTAAACATCTTCGCAACAAAATACGTTCAACTCGGCTCACTATTACATGGATGTAGTAGTTTAGTCAGATGGATTTATATATACAGATCAATTTCTTGTACCGTAATGACCACAACCAGAGATGATCAAATAGCATCTAAACGTTTGCGTTGTCTTCCAAACAAATCTGGCATACTGAGACGTCATCAGCCGTAGGTGAAATGCCACAAAATAGACCTATGCTTGTATAGCGTTCAGGGCCGTAGCGGCGAGGATTCCTTATCGTACCCACGTGACATGGGAACTCAGTTTTTATGGTCTTATTCAAAAGACCCTGAATGTTACCGAGCGTTTGGCAAACTATTTTAACGTGGTAAATACACGAGAGGGACTCGTGCCCCCGAGTTCTGATCATATGAAGTTAACACACTAACCACACAACCATTGGACAATTACAACCATTGCTGCTACACTCCAGC
Source organism: Ostrea lurida (assembly GCA_903981925.1). Taxonomy (NCBI): domain Eukaryota; kingdom Metazoa; phylum Mollusca; class Bivalvia; order Ostreida; family Ostreidae; genus Ostrea; species Ostrea lurida. Next base: position 7,446 of record CAJDSM010001082.1, on the reverse strand, counting down.
AACCTTTTACACAGTTCGTAGTTCTAAGCTAGACTTTCCAAATCTTCACAAGGTGGTTTATAAATAGTTTCCAGTCGGTCAGTCCGACCAGTTAGATATCAGACGGTGAATTTCAGCAATACGAACACACAACTGGAAGAGATGGCACATTTTGATCTTTATTACATGTGCAATTCTGGGGTTGTATTATGACCGAAATAGAACCAGATTTCTTTTATTTTAAGCACCCGATCCCACTTCTGGTGTGTCCAAGGACCCGTGTATGCCTAACTCTTGTTTTGTATTCTGTTTGAGATTTATGAGATTGATCACTATTCGTTATCTTCGCCTTTTCATTATAAAATAAGAGCAATCAAAGATTGCATACCTTCTAAATAGCGGAATTATAGTCTTCTGGATCCAGATCGCCACCAAAATTTCATGGGGACTTGCTTAGACCAGGATACATCTGTGTACCAATTTTCAAAGCGATCTCATCATTATTTTTTACATGAGGTTACATTGTTCAGTCTTCAGGATCCAGATCGCCATCAAAATTTAATGAGGACTTCCTTAGATCGAGATACATCTGCACGTACCAATTTTCAAAGCGATCTGACCACTAGTAGTTTTTGCATGAAGTTGCTAACAGACATGTACAAATCCACGAATAAATAAAGTAATACACGCCGCCGATTTTATGACCTCCTTGGTGCAGGTAAAAATAAATAAAAAGAGCGGGAAAGACCGGAAATTGGTCGTCATGCTTACGTCAAAAGAAAACCAATACCAAGTGCTGAAAATCCGAACCAAAGCGAAAGGGAAACGAATACTCAGTTTGGCTTCCGATACAACATCCCCGGTCACAGGGTTTTGACACAATCTGAGCAAAATAGTGTATATACATGTAATAGTACTCCTATTATACTATATACAATGTACACTATTTTGCTCAGATTGTGTCAAAACCCTGTGCTCCCAGTATCCCCCTTATCTTCTACTATAGTATCTTTTAAAGAAGACCTTTAAAATGCTATTCAAAATATATGTATTCAAAAATAAATATATTCATGTATATAAAAATACATGATATATCATCAAAGCAAATATTAATCAGAATCATCGTCAGAATTTGTTTCACGGGCAGCCATATGTACATATGTATTTCAGACATTAAGCGGTTTTAACACTCACATACATGTAATACTTGATATCTGGAGTACCAAGTACCAAACGACACTGCATATATGCGCGCACACCGAACAGTACGTTGTTCCATTATGCATTGAAAACCAACCACAAATACTGTAGTATTGTGTATTTTACCCACAAGTTGTAATGATTTTTGCTGTGTCGATGATTGCTTTTTGCATGAGGTCGTCATTAAGACTACATATTATCGGTAAAACTTAGCATAAATGCCAAAAAGATATTATAATGATAAGTTTAGAAATCATACCACCTAGAGAAAAAAAAAATTAAAAAAAAAAAATACGTAGGAAAAAGTGGTATTTGAACCACAGGTATGCTTATATGACTCATCACTAGGCCTGTCGCTATACGATCTCGGCTATCTATCTCTTGGAACATAGTCGAATTCCAAGCTATTTAAAGTCACCTGGTATGGACTTAGAAATTTCCTTGATAATGCGGCAAAAGTTATATACAAAAAGTAAGTTTTTTTTCATAGAGTGGGTCTTGTATCCATACTTTTATTTACAAAACATTTTACACATGAACATACACTACCATATTTTACTCAGTTTACAATGGAGACTTGACCCACTCTATGTAAAATTGTGCTTGGAAAAGTGATATTTACTGTTATTTTGTACGTTTTTCGCGTATACATCATTTTAAATATGATTTTTTCAATGTTCTTTGTACTTGAGCACACAAGAAAAGCTTTTTTTGAACACTATGGATTGATTGTTGTAACTAGAATTTAAATATTCTGTTTTCTGGAGAGTTTCAATTTTAACTTTGATATTTGTCCCTCTGTGGGCATTCCGCTCGATAAAGTCACCCATCTTCTTTCAACAAAACATTTCCAGGGACAAAATCTCCCCATGCTAGACAGAACTCATGCCTACCTCTGTCAAGTGCATTAAAATACAATGCCTCATTTAATTACTTCAGTATAGTTGATCATTTTCTATCAAAGCTTCTGTAACCAATGAAGTGTAGTCATTGAATCAAGGAGTTCTCAATTAGACAATCCTTACAACCAGTATAATTTTCCTATTTTCTGTTGAATTTGAGCATGTCATCGAATTGCATTCATGTATTACAGATGTAAATAAGTATTCCATCCCTTGAGGTGCAGGTATAATAAGGAAAAGAATCCACATGTCTCAATGGTTACTGCATCTATTCATAATACAATAAAATGAACAGTCAAAATCACACTTTTCGTTTTAATTTATACATACTTCAGATTTACAATTTATTTACACATCAACAACATCGTAACAAGCTCTGAAGAGTCATTATAACCGTTGCTTCTGTTAACATGCGAACACTTGACCTCTGCCCTACATTCACTCACACCCTATGCTGTTGCAGTTTTCTTTTGTGTTTGTTTATACTGTTCAATTCTCTCCAGTAATTCTGGTCTGTAGTGTCGAATTAATCCCTGAAAAAGAGAGAAAAAAATACGTTAAAAAAATATCACCTGCTATGAATTGTTTTCAAGTATAGAAGCATGCTAAAACATACCTAAGAAGTAGTCATGGAGACAAATGAAAAGAATATTTTGTCTATTTGAAAATGTACCTGTAGATCCCACCCTCCCCCTGTCAAGTAATTCATTTACATACATATTTCTAAATGTGAAATTATTACAAAAAGAAAAGTCTCTTAAAGAGACATATATGTGAAATATCAAAACATTATCCCCCTTGGTTCAAACGACATATTCCAGGTTTAAGTTTTTTGAAAAGTACTTGTGTGGTTGGCGCGGGATTCGAGTTACCTCTGCTATAGGGTTCACTACATCAAAGTCTTGGACCTTAAAAAGAAGTTTGATAAACACTATGCAAGTTGCATTCGAATGAGGTGGGGATGGGGGGCGGGGAATGTGGTATAACATATAAAGATCACTCCTGTGCGTTGTTGTGTGATAATTATCAAAACCCTCTCCTTTCCCCATCCCCCCCCCCCTCCCTCTGCACACCATAACCATCCGCTGACCAGCCCGACGCTGCCCACATCACTCCCGCCCCCTTGTCGCCCCCCTCTCCTTTACCCCACCCTCCCCCCCCCTCCCTCCATTATCTCTTCGGTGGATGTGCGGGGAAGTCTGCGGGGCGTCCCCCACAATTTCCCCCCTTGTGGTGTCCAAAAGAGTTGTAACTTGGTTTTAATTTTTTTTTTACAGCAAACGACATTAGTGATAAACACTGCACCGGGTGAGTGGGTTCTTTTGTGAGTGGGGATTGTCTTTGGTGTTGCGTGTGTGTGGGGATGCCCTTAAGTGTAATAATAATTAACGTGGTATAGTGATTTCCTATTAAACTTTATAAAGGTAAATATATTAAAGACAATGCAATGATACTTGTGAATCTCCTTTGTATTTCATTTCTCTGAAACTATAGCATATCCACTTCTGAAGAAATTTTAGACGGTTTGT
>CAJDSM010001081.1:15000-36817 GCA_903981925.1 Ostrea lurida | reverse complement strand
ATTTACAGTGAAATAATTAGATTTCGTAGGAAATCAATTATTGTATATTTCATAGGTACTGGTATTCCATGAATTTCAAACCACGACGAGATACACAATGTATACATTTGTTCAATGCACAAAACCATACCCACGAAATTAAATCTCAATTGAAACAGCCAAAATTCTGCACAATCCATTCGACGGGAAATTGTGAGTATTTTTGTTCCCCGTCAATATGTACAGAGATGATCTTCCAACTAAGGCACGGTCGCATGAGACCAATTAAACTTTGCGTTTTAGATTCGGGGATCACTAAATTATCGAAATCCCATTCCGAATTTATACATTGAAAGACAGGCTGTCTTTCTCCTGGCTCCATAGGCACAGAGACCACTACTCGAACCCAAATGACTTTCTAAGTGTATATATGAGCACAAAGCTCGCTCACTTACACCAGCAATTTTATGACGGTATATCCGACTGATTCCTTCAAATCCAGTCATCACTACTACGACCGTATTAAATGTTTACAGAGTCATTTTATATATTAGCAATTTAACATATGGAAACCGCAATCGCAAGAACACCTGTCTAAACGACGTTCGTTGCGATCAATCAGTAAAAACAAAAGATAAGAAAACACCTTTATTAGAGGTGTTTTTTGTCCATTTCTAATTTTATGATCCTTCACCTATTCAAAAGCAGCACCTCGATTCTTCCTTTCTCTACTGCCATGCACTCATTTGGGGCCGGCGACCATCACTACATCGATACATTAACTAACATAAGACTCAAGCAGAACTTTAATTAGACAAATAATCTTAAGGAATCTTCCCTGTCCTACAAATGTTCTATGTGAGATGAATTTATAATTACCCACCCAAGTTAGGAATACAACAGTTTATTGCACTTGAGCACGTACAGATCCTAATTCAAAGCACGCTGGGACACTTCCTTAAAAGAAACATTGTATTCGATCACAAGTTGCTATGCTGCTTGCCAAGTTTGGTGCATTGCTCCAGTTGTTCTAGAGAAGATGAAAATATGAAATGTTTGCATACTTACGAACGGACGGACTGAAAGACGACTGCTAATCTTAATCGAACTTTAAAGTCAGGTGAGCTAAAGAGATAGATCTTCTTTAGTATTTAATATTCAAAGCTTGTCTACCCAATTTTCAGAAGCATTAGACATAAATCAACAGCAACTGTATTCATCATTTATGAACTTTATCGGTAAATAATTTAGGTAACTCCATGCAACCGCACATCACTCATTTATAAGATGAATCTTGCATTAATAATCATAGAAATTAAAATCTTAACGAAATGTGAAAAGTAATCCAGTCATGATCGGCAATCATTAAAAAAGTGGTGGCCAGTTCTAATTCAGTTTTACTAATGAACTTAATGAGTACCTTCAGTTCACTTTCGCTAACAGAGACTGCTGGCTCAATTTTTGAGTGGTCCTATCAAAATTCTAAGAATCTAGATTAATTGGAAATAGAGGATTGAGTGTCCACCGTACCATTCATTTTCTCTCTAAATGCAGATTTTAATACGGCGTAATACATGATTTTGTAAAGCGATGCAACTATTAAAAACAGTTAACTAATCAAATAATCGTTGAAGTTGCCGGGTTGTAACGAGTCTCGTTTAAAGGTCGATCAATCATGTGCGCAACTTAATTGCCTCCGAGTCAGCTATATGTAAGCAGACTTGTTTGTCGATCACAGTAATTCTTGCTAGAGTCATATGTTGAAGTTTGTTTTCATAACATCGTTGTTGACTGTCCATTTTCCTATAGATTCGACCTAATGGTAAATCAATTCCGTATTTGTATCTTTTTGTGAACTACGTTTAGGCCGGTGAACGGTTTGGTGTGACTGTGGTCTCAGCCAAGCAAGGTATTGTCTTACTCCACTCCATTGGCCCTGATCTGACCTTGCCGCTTTTGTCGAGGGCCGTGTTGCCCAGTCCAGCTAGATTTTTTTTTTGCCTGAAGGGTATCGAATCGATTTTGTAATGGTTGTTATGAGAATCTATGATTCGTTGGACACAATGTTAACATCGCTTTGAATACTATATTGTCATACCGTATCTATATCTATTTGTGTATTAAATCCCATTTACTTTTTTTCGATAAAGGGCTCACGGCGGGTTGACCGGGGACTTGCAGAGGATACTCTCCTCCATCGACCGATCCTAACCTTGCTTTGGGGTCGGAGGTCCGCGTTGGTCTAGTGTGCATACTTCGATTTGTTTAATATGTTTCGCTTTGATTATGATTACGTTTGACACAAATGATTTACTTTTGCCTTTTTGTGATACTAGTATGTCATGGTTATTTATATCTATCTGTGTATAATTTTATTCCACTTCTGATGATCAATACGTAGGACAATATAAACTTAAACGATTAAGGCATGGATTTTCAAACGCTGCTTATTCATTTTCGTAATTTGTTCATTTTGAGAAAATTGAAATTTTTTCTGTCCTGGGCCACTCTTATTCTTTGCAGATTCTGTATCTTAATTTTAATTGTCAACATGCAGCGAGTTCGTGAAAGAGCTTTGAAGTTTGTGTGCTTTATAACTTGGCCATGGTGAGAAATTTTCTTTGATCTTTGATCTCTTTCTCACTGGATATTTCTCAAAAATGAGATTGCAGACCAAATATGTGTGGGCACTGAGAAGCGTTTCGCTTCGAGATTGTTCATCATAGGACGTGGTATAAACTGAAAAGTATATTTTCACCCTTATTGTAGGTTATCCTTTGAAGTTCGAATCTTACGCGTAATGTTAACCACTGAGGGATTCAGACCAAATCTTCGATCAGTCTATCAGATACTATTCCAAATTCAGAGAAAGCTGCAAAAATGTTGGTGCTGTATGTCCTGCGTATTGCAAGCTCACGAACACAGAAAAATCATGGCTAGATCCGTCACCTTGGGACTCTTTCCCTCTGTTTGGCTGCGTTTCATATCTTAAATGCATTCATATCATTTAAATGGTATTGACCCTCTGCAGCGATCAAAATCGCTTACATTCCCTATATTTTTAAACCTCGAACAATGCCTCGTCATACTCAATTGCATTCTGTAAGACGCATGTACTTACAAAAGGTTGTAATGTTGAATAACTTTTCTCGATTCTGTTTTTGACAAAACTACTGACTCCACAATTACAGTGAGAAATGACTTCTAGAGGAAGCGGTCCGTTGAAAGAAGAGATGATTGGAGGACGTAGATATAGACGGTAGTTTCTGTGAGTCCTGTATTCCGACCTTGGAATTTTCAAGGAACACTAGTTTTGTTTTATTTGCTTTTTATAGATTTTGATGTATACTTCACTGTGACATTTCCTGTGCAGAGTATCTTTCAGCTGAACTCAGTGTCAATTCTATCAATATACATCATGATTTTTTCATCTTTTAACTTTTTACGACGAGATGCTCTCTCATTAGGAGTATGTTTTCATATTTGACTTTCCTGCGGATTGTTTAACATCTAAAACATCTGGTTTTCTGTGTCCTGACATATCAGCAACACAAATCGGTATTTCGTTATTGATGTTTTTCTGTTCGTCCTAATGATTGCAGTTCTATTGAAGCCCCACCGCGTTATGATGAATGGTTAAAACAGATCACCATGTATCATACTATAACTCGTATGCTTTATTCATGACGAAATGTTATTACGTGATAAAGTTTATTCAATAAGTACTGCACTCTGATTCTCACTTGTTCTTCCCGGCCATAACGGAGCTTTGTTTAAGGCTTACAATCAGTGAATTCAGTGGCGGCTGTTATAGGTCTAGTAACTGCAATAACCAATTTGATTTTTTTATGCTTATTCTTCGATTTCAATAACTGAATTGTAAATATAATATTTTTTTTTTGTTTTTTTTAAGTATGATTCCACCGCAAAGAACGTAAATCTACAAAATGCATGAGACATGCCTATTATGCTAAAGAATAAAGATTTTATTTGAAAAAACAGAGGGAAACATCTCGAATTTTTGGAGGAAAACGTGCTGCATTATTTAAACTAGAAGTGTACTTCATTCTCAGGTTATCTATGCTTATTTAGTGCTTTTTAAATATGAATTATGTATCGTAATTGGGCTTTTCTTAGCGGTGTGAACATCTCCTTTTTCCTAGGTATGAGCGGTGCTTACAACGGGACGCATTCTGGTGAAAAATTTTGGCTGTCCGCTCATTTTGGAAGTTCGCCAGTTTTGACCTGAGCTTAGACGCCATTTTATGAATGGCCAGGGGCTATATTTTTTCGTGGATTGTCGAGTCATACTGCGAATAGATCTAGTAAAAAGCTAATGTTCGTTGAACCAGCAAATAATAATTGATTATGCCGTTAGAAATTAACTTATTTCTTAGCCTTCTTCTTAAAGAATAGCTGACAGCACTAACCATTCTAATAGTTTCAACAAAGGAAATATCAAATCTGCTGAATGTAGCAAAATGTCATGCTTTGCTGAAATTAACATTATTATACCTGCATAAATTTCAGACAACTATGTGCAAAATTGAGTACTTTGTATAGAATGTATAATTTCTGTAAATTTATTCAGTGATAAATACCGCAAAGTATAATATTTCTGTGGAAACGAGGGTTTATTCATATTCCGTCTGAAGGGGCAAAAAAGACCGAATACAAAAAGGCGAAGTTAACATTGTGTTAAACGTAATATGAATAACCTCTCGTTTCCTCAGAAATTTTTATATTTTTAATTACTTTCAATTCAGTCTTATATGTCCGAAGTTTACAGGTTTTTGAATTTTGATGCTCTCCATCAGCATAGCGTTTGGTGATTGTTACCATGGAAACAAACCTGCGAACCTTTCTAACAATTATCTTTTTTTAATAAATGAATGTAGGTATTTTTTAACCCATTTCAGTCTTTTAAAGAATGTTTTATTACTCTGATGTGAACCCCACGCTTCGTTTTAGAGGTGGTCAATTTCAGTGGATTATGTCGTTTCCAGGTATGGTATGTTTGATGGTCGTTACCATGGAAACGAACTTATTTACCTATCAAAAAAGGCCAATTCTGTTAAAACAAATTCAGTGCTATCCATTTCACCTCACCATTTTTAGAATGTTCTAATTACTCTGATGTCAGTCCCATACATCATTAAAGCAGAACCTAGACAGTTTTAATTATTCATCTTCAAAAACAAAGACAAAAACATTCGTAAGCGTTACTCTATCATTCTGAAATACATTACAATTTATTCACTCCGAAAAAGGGGGAGGGGTATTTTTTATTTGATCAAAATTCGCTCCACGCTTTGTTGTGGTTGTTAAGAGATCGTTACGCGACTGCGATTATTTGTATGGTTGGTATTTATGCACATTTTAATTGACGAAGAATACCTTTATTAGTTTCTATTTAACTAAAGTGAATGAATTTAATTTTGGGATGTAGTATACAAGGATAACCTAGTTTGGTCCAATTTACGCTAAACTCTTAAATTTACCAAAACCAGGCAAAACTAATGTAATTTCCATATTGAATTTTGAAGGCATTCAAAATTGTTTGAACATAATGCGATCTTCCGTCTGCAAAAAGTTATAGACAAGTTATAGACCCGTCAGCTTGGGTCATATAAAGCTCTATTCTTTCGTTCGTAAAGCAGGAGTGGTACGTGTTTGATCGATATTGCAATGCAGAAAACTCCACCAGAGACCCTACCAGCGTTAGTCAATTCCGCAAGAGAGACAGAAAACCAGTCTTCCTATCGCACCGGCATTCAAGGATCGAATCGAACGGGCAGCAACAAATGCTCATTTGTATAGAAATTGCTAGTTGATTTGACAATTACATGTATTAGTATTTTACGCCCAGAGTGGATCCTGTTTTTCAAGCTTCCTTGTGCAGTGCGCATCGTCAGGACTACCAGACCGGGTGGATGTTCCTCTGGTGGACGTTTCAGGGTGCTAGAGTTACAATCAATGGGTTTCATATCACACCTGAAGCCTAGGGAATATTCCACTTTTAGATCGAACTTTCAGTGTACATCGTGCCATAGGTACATGCCCATTTTCGAACCAACAGACGTTTTTGAACGATTATAACTCTGTCGGGTCAGGTCCTAAATGTGCACTTAGCTAAAGGAGCACTTAGGGCGACTTATGGAACACATGATGCCTCTCTTCTTGTAGCAGTCGGTCGTTTAGATTTCACTAGGTTATAACATGAAACTAATAACATAGGAACGGTACAACTTAGCTTTGTTGAGTTAACAGGTGCCTGTTCTCTCTGATATTCTGACAAAATCAGCAGATGCCCTGTCATTGCATCTGTTGTGTTCCTTTTTTGGAGAAAGTATATTGCTCTGGAACTGGTTAACATTTTAACATGATATTTATCAGGATGGTAATTTTTTGGGAATTTTGCATTGGTGCATATAAATCATAAACGGTACCAATTTTGATGCTGACCAGGTGCGCGTTTCAACAATTATGTCTCTTCAGTGATGCTCAAACAATGTTGGAAATACAAAACATGAAAGTAAAACTTTATGAAAGTGAACAATAACAAATAGGCGAAGGTAACTTCGTGTAAACATAATCATAATCAAAAAACATACAAAATCGAGTGTTGGCAACACGGACCTCCGACAAAGCGAAGGTAGGATCAGTGCCATGGAGGAGTAAGCATCCTCTGCTGACGGTCACACCCGCCGTGAGCCCGTAGTCGAATAAAGTAAACGGGATTACCCGTAGTCAAATCTAGTAAGAAAATGACAGTCTAACAAATGGTATGAAACAAATCAGTCAGCATATGACTTAGTGATACTTTGTAATCGCAAACAAGGTCATTATAGCGACCGTAGAACTTGCGAAATGATGACTTTAAACGAGATTCGTTATAACCCTGCAACTTGAACTTTTTTGTTAGTAGTTGGCCTCGCTTTAAAAAATCAGCATACGCATAGCATGCTCTTGCGTATCGAATCAACTGCGAGATATACACACCATAAGCAGGTGATAGTGGTATATTACTACATAGAAAGGGAAAGTTGACGATTGCAAAGATAAAGTCATCACGCTTATCATATAGTGTAGTTGTCAGTCTGCTATTAGAGTCAATGTAATTAAAATTCCAAATATGAAGCAGATCTGTCAGATTCTGTGTCCTTTATATCGAGTTCTTCGGGATATATAAATGACATAATTGTGAAAATTATGGTTGTTAATTGATACACATCATCTAATACCTATATGTAAGGTAGTGCCAAGACTGGCCAAATACTACGAAGGATCAGAGCTATGCTGAATGAGATACTCCTTTTTTTTTTTATCTAAGATCTAATGCTTTACAATTATAAATAGAAGAATTTGCTTAAAAATACCACATTTTTGCTATAAAATGTGCAAATTCTATCGCCGGGCACTGCTGAGTACCACAAATTAAACGATAGTTTTATATTTTTTATTTTATTTTTATAACTTCGACTATTTTTAAGTTTCTACAAAGGAAATATCGAGTCTGCTTAAACTTTCATGAACAAAATCTCGTGCTATGCTGAAATTAACATGATTACATGTGTATGTAGAGGCTTCGCTATCGTCGCTACTTGTAGGCGTATTTTCTTCGTTATATTGACTGTAGAGCTTCAAACATGTAAGATCGAATGTTCATTACTGAAGTATTCCATCGATGTCATAATTTCCTCTCTCCATGTTCTAGAGTTGATTTTATTACCGTTAAACTCAGAGCGTTCACGATAATCCTACGGTCATCTGTTAAAGAATTGACATCTATGACGCAGTATGACGCGACAGTGCCACGTGACCCGCTATTCATTAACGAAAAATTGACTGCGAGGACCCTAACTTTGAGGCGTATTTACAACTAATTACGGATTTAATTGCCTTTAATTGAACTGTGATGTGTTTTAGATTAATAATTAGAATGTAATTATGGCCTAATCTAGAAAAGTTTGAATCCGTGATAAAACTCCTGTAATGTACTATATATATATTACTTGCATATGGTGTTTCTGTATCTCAGCTGATTACAAATGGAAGAGCCTGGTTTGCGTCTGATCAGTTTTTAAAATCTGATGTAGTCAAATTTAATTTCTATTTTTCATACAAGTTATGAGTTTGATCAGTGTTTTAATAGGTGATCCTCATGGCTTATATTTTTGTGGTGGGATCTGCAATCTAACATTACCTATAGACGACATGTGAAATTCAAAGAATAGATAGCTAATTACCGTCAAAGTGGTTAGTTACGCGTGGAGGAAATTTACATTAATTACGCGGTCACGTAGGGAGCGCGTAATTTCCCCCACGCGTATACATATAAATAGCATTATATGATCTATATTTCCTTCAGTGACCGCGTATTTTCCCCCCACGCGAAATGTTGAACATGGAAAAACGCATATTTAACCCCCAGCGTAAATAACCACTTTTACAGTAGCTTTTGTGAGAATACTATATAGTCCTTTTAGGCATTGTGATGTTAAATGTGTATATTTCAACACTTCATAATTTTATACAGTATTGCTGTCTGATGCTGTCTGACGTTTTTCATAGCAATTCATGTAATGATTTGATTACGGATTGCTCCGTTTGCCTAATCGGGACAATGGGCTCACGGCGGCTGTGACCGGTCAACATATGATGTTTACATGTACATGCACTCCTCCTGGGCATGTGATCACACCTCAGGTGTGTCCAGGGATCCGTGTTTGTCCAACTTTTGTTTTGTATTCTATTTGGGACTTGCGAGATCGACCACTGTTCGTTATCTTTACTTTTACATACGGATGATTATGCGATTTTTCAAATTTTACACCATGTCAAATTAAAAAGCATCATGTATACCAGATATTTTCTATGACTTTTCAGAGTGCAACGATGACGTGGTCAATGATTATGAACTTCAGAATTTCAGAGAAGAACTCACAAAGTCAAGGAATTTGAATGGCACAGGTGGATGTGGCATGCAGGTGAAAACTAAACCAAAGAAGAATATCATTAATATCCTTGCATATTATGTATCATGCGAACAATTGTTTATTCAAGGAATAATTCCGTTTATTCATCAAACATTTTAAATATAATACAAAGGGAATGTGCACCTTAATTCACAATTAACCTACCTTTATCAGTTGTTCAAAGTAAAAGTGAATGCATGTCACACGCTATCTTGCTCTTTATACAATGGCTTTGATTACTAATTACTCTGTTGAGCTGATCAAGACAATCGGCTCACGACAGATGTGACCTGTCGACAGATAATGTTTACTCCTTTTAGGCACACCTCAAACCACATCTGGTGATTAATTTTGAACAGAAACTCTTAATTTGCAGACACTACAAATTTGATTAAACAATAATGAAAAACATTTTTTTTATTAGAATGATTGACTTCACAATCATCTCTTAACCAGATTCATGTCTTATGTTCTTGGGGCCTGATCACAAATCTGGTGTGTCCAAGTCTCCGAGATTCACCTTTTTTCTAGTATGTACTAGTACTCGTTCTGGGAATTGCGAGGTTGATCGTTGTACGCTATCTTCCCCTTTTCATATTTCTATCGCAAGAAAGCAATCAAAAATATCATAATCCATTTATCTAAATATCAAAGACATTGAAACACTGTACAAATTGGTTTGGAATAAACTCGTATTTTAGAATTTTTTTTTCTTAGCGTTGGTTGCAATGAATCCCGCTATTCAATGAAATTGTGTCCAGGGGTCTTGTATTTGTATTCTATTTGAGACTTACGAAATTGATCACTGTTCACTATCTTTGCCTTTACATTACAGTTAATATTAAAGGCTCACTTACTTAGAGACTCAGTGCATAGAGGTGTGATTGTATGGGTGAATAAATGCAAACATTTATATTTACTACTTGTATTGTTCGTAATAAACCTACTAGACATAATCTATTGTAAACTGCCGCCTCCTATAAACATTTATATTCGAGATTACAAATAATCTATCTTGGAAGTAAACATCCACGCTCTATAAATTATGGCAAAGTAAAAGGAATTTCTGATTGCACATATTACCATGCACTTTCATTTTCAACATTCATATATCTTCATCGTATAAAAGAGATAGACATTTTTTCGTTAAATTGATATACTGCATCGCCATAAATGACTGACCTTCATTAAAATATGGAATGAAAATATAAATATCAGTAGCATATTCAAAACCGTTTGTTAGTTAACTTAAAACGGTTTATGTATCGAATGCTGTTGAATTATTATTTGAAGTTCAATTACAACAGCACGTTTTGACTAAATATAAATTTGTACCTTTATTTTCAAAACCTTGTTGCACATATCCTCCACTTTTTAATCTCATCAAATTTCTCTATTGCGTATTCCTCCTTAAATTAATTATCTTGGAAATTGTATCTACATATTAATTAGATATCTTTACTTTTTCAGGGAGTTCCTGAATTTATCAACAAAGAAAACGTTGTCACGACCCTGACAAGTTTAATCTTCATATGTAGTGTTGAACACTCTGCTACAAATTTTCCACAATTTGACCAATATGGCTATCCACCAAATCATCCAGCCATCCTGACCATGGCAGAAGATAAAACTGTAAAATCTGTCATTCTAAAATCGGAATGTACATATATATAGCGTAAAAACTCCTACTTCTGATCTGAAATATTAAGAAATGGCCGAAACTGGAAGGAATGTTATCATGCTTTTCTTCAAATATATATTAAACATTGATATACAAATGATATAATCTTTGAAAGTCAACATGTGTTCCTTTAAAACCTTATTACAGAATTTAGAGACATATTGAATCAACAATGAAGCTTTTAACAATATTCTGAATGCTATACTCTTCAACGAATCTATTCTAAGTTAATTATTTTCTTTTCTTGTTTTTAAGGGCACGGAAGATATTGATGTTTTAATGCCAACTGTGCAACAGTTCTTTTCTACTTTGACCATCATGAAAATTTTAACAATGGTCATAACCAACAAACTGGGAAAATACGAAGAGGAATACGTTGACAAAATGGATGAAAAAGCTCAAGGGATCCTCAAGAGGTACACACATACACACAAACATTATACATGTTGTTGTAGTCCTTGTTGCTTTATAGAGCTTGACTTCCACCATCCTGGATGCTAAGCTCCAATCTTACCATATATTTTACTTGCAGCTGGTGTCGTCTAAACATGGGTGGAATATACTGTAATTCATGAACAAAAAATTTAAAACGAAAAACAAACTTGAAGCGAGACCGTTCTAACTACTCCACCGTTATCTTATTTTTCAATAGTCTGCCTTCATGTATTTTTTTTTTTCATATACAGAATATGTTTACGCAAATTGAATTAGTTGAGAGATATAAAGTTTATAATCACCTTATGCAGGCGGTAATGAAATACTGCTACGTAGATATAAGAAGCTGACGTTAGCGAAACTGAAACCACAATGCTTCAGATAAAGTTAAGTTGATAGCAAGCATTCAACTTTGTTGAGAACTTAGGACTACGTAGAATCAAAATGGTGTTAAACATAGTTATTTTTGTGTGGAATAACTGATAACACGATAGTTCCACTATCCGTATTCATTGATAAATATATGTCTATCAATAAAGAATATATTTATGATTTGAATTTTAGCTTCCAAGATAAACTTTCGGAAATACAAAAAGAAATTACGAAGAGGAATGAAGAAATCGAGAAAAGTAGTCAGAAGTCAGACGGTATTGGAGAAATCCCGTACATATATCTTCTTCCAGAGAACATCCTGAATTCCATTAGCATCTGATCAGCTGTTCGTGTCAAGACCGCGCCATCTTAAATATACGGAGTTCGTTATATACTAGATACTCACTTTTCTTTGTTTAAGGAACATATCATTGTTGTATTATATGGAGTTGAACATTGTCCTACGGCTTAAGTTGTGGGAAAGAGAGGGTATAGATATATTATATATTGCTAGGGATGGTGTGTGAGTCGCCTCAAACATTTAATATTTATAACATATATAGAAAACATCCACCAAAAACCTTCATGCATATTACACAACAGCAAGGTTTGAAAGAGGCATATCAATTTGTAAGGGGGCAATGATTGTCGAATATAATCGGGTTGCTAAGGTCAAAGTCATAAATAAGGTCAAGGTCATAAAAAGATGAATAAATATACATTTCGTTTGTTTTGAAATATATATTGCATCGTGTCATGAATGACTGAAAGCACTAAAAGTGTAACAATGTAATTCTTATGCAAATATGTCACTTAAATAGAATTTAGATTGAGGGTAAATTTTCCTTGCATTTGACATGTTCATCTGCCATCTGTATAACACGGTGCCCCATTACCTCTGGACCATTGTATAGGATGGTACGAACAAGAAATACTGGCAGGATGACAATAATTCATGAATCGACCCTTTTCTCCTGATTTGACGTGTTTATTGCTTCATATCAAATCTGATTAAATGAAATTGAATATTCTCAGTCACGTATATGTAAAGGCAAAGATAACGAACAGTATCAAACATCGTTCAATATGGGAAAATCCCAGATTCAATTATTATATCACCATACAAGTGACGTAGATCTATTTTGTATCCACTGGACATTCTGTTGTTAAATGATGTGTACTTTGGGCTTGACATGTAAATATTGATATGACAAATTTAAAAGAATGGGCTTGATATATTGGTATTGATAGATAAATTCATAAAGTGATAAAAGAGGTATCTAAATGAGGCAAAATTAAATATCCTAAATCTGCTAGTACATGTAATTAACCTTTGGAATGTGCGTTGATCGAAAAGAAATTAAATCCTTTTTCGCCTGTGCCAAGTAGTGATAACGGGAACATCTTATGAAATTTTCCCACGATGCAACTGTACGTCGCAATGTAGGCTTATATTGTGACGTCATCAAGTATGAAGTCCAGTGTAATTTTCTTTGGGGCACCTTAGCTACACTCTCTATCGTTATTTTTCCCTAGTTCTATCAATATGTAAAAATATTATGAATGTATTCTTGCATGTGTGTGCTAACAAGGAAATGATATATTTGTTTTCAAGTCCTATTTGTAAAGTAGACTTAACATTATTCATGATATACTGAAATGATTAAACTAATTTTGATTTTGTAAGTAGAGATAAGTTTCAGCTTTCATTTCATAATTTTATTTTTATCCTAGATTTTATTAATATGTAGTGATAGCATGATTTTAAGGTAGCAGATGTGTGTTTACAAGAAAATTATATATTTGTAAAGCCTTTAAAAGGACAAGGAAATGATTTGGACTAAATTTTACGTTTGCATTTTTAATGTTTAAAATGCATAAACAAGCTATTTCTGATTGTCAGCAAAAATTTTGATATCATTTGTTTGAGTTACAAGTGAGACATAGCGCTCACAATTCTTTGTTAGGTAATCAAGGTTCGTTCCTTGATTTTGTTTACATATAGATTACTTAACAGAAAAAAACAATGTTTAAAACAAAAAAAGATGTAAGAAACACTAAAAACTGTTTAATTGTGTTCAGAATGAACTTGTGATTTGAAAATAAAATATGCCAAAAATGGAATGTTTACTAGTAAAGTTTATATTCAATATATGTAAACAAAAACACGACACGGGCCTTGTTTACGTAACAAAGAATTGCAAGTGTTGTATATCACTTGTAGCTCAACGAATGACATTCAAATGTCTGATGAGCACTAAGAATAACTTTTTAAACCTTAAAACCTTTTAAACATTAAAAAAGCAAATATAAAATTTCTTAACAATCGTGTCTACGTCCCTTTAAGATTTGTTATGTTGTCTTACTATTTTTCATCTTAGTGCTAAAGAAGATCTGTCGTATATTCTTAACCAAGTATTATATATTGGATCATTAGTTAATGAACATAGTGTGTGCATTATATTGGTTGTTGGGCTCTAGTAGTGTAAACTTACTTAAGTATGATTTCTGTGTTGTACTCAGTTGTCCACATAAAATGTTGATAGCGCAAATGAGACATCTGAGTATTTCAACCTATCGACAGTGCAAAAACGAATTTTAATAAAATCAAGCTTAAAAAATATTGCTTGTAGATGACCATATAGTAATAAATTTTTAAACTAAAATTGCTGTGCATGTGTTTTATGTAAAATTGTGTTTCTTTTGATATTGCATAACGTCTAGTTTGGGAATGTGGCACTCATAATTAGCCATGACCAGCTTTCAATGAAACTCTGAATTTGAACTTGATTAAAAACAAATAAATGAAATAAAAGCAGAAAACACTCGGATCAGACATCATGATGAATTCCATCCTACAAACTTGTATGGGAAAAAGATCGTGATAAAGAACTGTGATCAATCTCATAACTCCAAGGAGGAATACAAAATTCAAAAATTGAGAAATCACATACCTCTGGATACACCAGAAACGGAATCGGGTGCCTAGGAGAAGCAAGCATACCCTGTCTAACATCACATCCCTGCTGTATCGTGACAACTGTTCCCCTTTAAGCAAAACAAATTCAATACATGCTTGCAAAGACAACGGTTTTTATGGTCATAAGAACATATCGGAACAGTGCTGATTTTGTATTTGTTGATAATTTGGCAATAAGAATTATAACATGACTAGAAATTGCCACATGTATTTTCATGTTCTGTTAACATCCACATCTAGCTACGACAAAGAGGACATAAATATGTCAGCCTTTTAACTGTGAAAATGGAAAAAGAAGACATTTCTTGGAAATATGAATAACGATGCAAGAAGACTTTAGTTGTTGTTGTTACAATGAAATAGACAGCAATTAAACACTTTTGATACACATTGATTTGCAAGCATTGTACATTGCTTGTTTAAATATATGAAAGATGATAAAACGAACAGTGATCCATCTGAAAATTCCCATACTTAATTGTATATTAAGAGTTTGGAGAACTCAGACACCACCATATACACTGTACCAGCGATGAAGTGCTTGGGAGAAGTAAGCGACCACTACCGCCGTCAGAACTNCAAACTCAGACACCACTATATACCAGCGATGAAGTGCTTGGGGGAAGTAAGCGACCACTACCGCCGTCAGAACTTTATCTTCATCACGCAAATGAAGTAATCGTAGTCAAATTCATGATATAAAGAACAGCCTAACAACAGGTATGAAACACATCAGACATTTTACCATATAAGAGTTGCATTTGTAAACGACCATATAATTTGAAAATGCTGAATTTACACAAGACTGTTGAAACCCTGTAATATTTACAAGATTCAGCAATGTATTTTGTTTGCTTTGTGAAGGTTAAGGAATACTGTAATGTACGGTATTCATATCACTGGGTCGGATATTTTAATGTGTTTAAAACTAAAACAGGATTTTGAAGCATTTCATCTTTTGGAAGAGCAGTTAAATTGTAAGTATAATTACCAAATTTGGGGATAAATCAAAGCTCGTTTGTAATCCAGTTGTAATAATGAGCCTTACACACAAAGACAACATTGTTACTAGCTTTATGTAAAGGCAAATATAACGAACAGTGATCATCTAGTACACTGTAAGTCCCAAAAAAATACAAAAACAAGAGGTTTGTAAACACGTACCCCTGGACACATTAGAGGTGGGATCGGGTGGGAGCAGATGCCTAGGAGGAGGAGTAAGCATCCCCTGTATATAAAATATTCAAATTTTGCAACCTTCATATAATAATCTAAATTCCACTTTTAAAGAACACATATTCATTATTCTGCGATATACTTCATACAAAAAAACGAACCACATCCAGAATGTTTGTTCAGAATACAATTCAATTGTTTTGAAAGGTAAGAACCGCGGAGCCCATACCGATTATCATGTCTTTTGATACTGTAAAGACACCGTAATATCGTGTCAATTTGCAAATTTAAACTAGACAAATTCAAACCTCGTATAGTTGTTTGTTGTTTATTTGTTTTACATCCCGTCGATAATTTTTCATTCATACGTACAGAGATATCAATAATTGTAGGTGAAGTACCACGAATTTAGATTTATGTTAAGCTCTGAGGGCTGTAACAGTGAAGGTAACTTAACATGGCGATGGCTACCGTGACGCAGGACTTTCATTTCAAGGCCATATCCGAAAGAGAGCGATTCTCAATTCTAATTGACGTGCATTTGGCAAAGGCGCAATCACAAGGTTTGACGCGGTCATGACACGAGCGGAGTTGGAACTCACAATCTCCCTGTTGCAAAGCGAACCCTCTAACCACTGAGCTACTGCGATTGGTCTAACTTAGAGTCATCTGTGTTTATGTATTTCCATGAATGATGCATCTTGAAACAAAACCCACAGCAAGAACATTATGTCATGAATTCAGGATGTCTATAACAAAATTTGTTTCGGTGACGTCGAAAAGTATAAAGAATATAAAATGACATCTTCAATCATGATCCAACATAAATAACTATGTGTCATGAATTCAACTTATCGCTAAGGTGTAAACGCTTGCCTTTCATTTCAATGGACGAAAATATCCAAGTTCCGATAATAAAGACAGAAACAAATAGAATTGATGTTATTTATTTCATTTCATCCCCTGCTCCCTACCATTTTTTTTTCTTTCACGTAAAGACATTGGATACCATCAACTAATTGTTATAAAAAAAATTGTAGAATCATTTCTGAATTCTTAACACTGTATTTACTATTTTACGACGCCCACATTAACTTGCTTCATTTGACGCGTACAAAAGCGAAGGTATCTTATGACTTCAGATATAGCTCTACTCTTAATCATTAACGTAAGGAAAGTAGGAAATTATTCATTGGATAAATAGAGGGTCTAATGGGTACACCATGCCATTAGAAAAGATTAGTTCTGATAACCGCGGTAAGGTGTATAGCACCCTGAATTTGAATTTTTTCGCAAAACATTACCCGCCCATAAGGGGTTTAAATGACGGCTTGTAGCTTATTCTGACCGACTCAAGAGGAAACTATCAGGCAAGGTACAGGACGGGCTATCATTCCACTTTCAGTTTGGGCTGAGTGGTACCGACCGGGTGGTCGGGGTCGGGACTCTGACTGTCGACTAGTCTCCATCTATACGTAAAGGATAGGAAATTATTCATTGGAAATAATAGAGGTCCTTGGGTAAAACTCCCATGACATAGAACCCCGATAGGGTCTCTCTGATAATTGCGAGTACTTAAAACGAAAGTGTTTTGTTAATCATGCGTCAATACTCTGAACTTGACATTTTGGTTTTTGTTTCCATTTTTCTTCCTTTATAGTTATAGCTTTTCGCGTCAACTTTACCAACATAAGGGGTTAATTGACGGTTGTAGATGCTATTGCTTGAGAGCAAGACGAATGTACTATTCAAGAATGCCAGGGATACAGATGACCCCAGTGGCGCTAGGATTTCATTTCCCCCGTTTCAGTTTGGGGCTGTTAGTGGCCTTTTCTCCTTGAATAAAAGGATACCAGTAACAATCAGGTTCGGCATGGACCCAGGGGGGTCGGGGGACCCAACAACTGATTCCAATTAGAAATCAGTTATGGCGATAGAATGGACTAATACCCAATCGTCGGTTCTACTTTTCCTTCTCCCCGCATCCTACTCCACACTATCACCGTAATATAACAGGCGTCGTAGAGGCACATTTTTCATTTGAGGTACAGTTCCACTCCTCTCTTCAAATCCGCACCTATTCTTAATCTCCGCCCAATGAAGGGTCCTATATGGGATCTTTGCATCGGTCCTCTGCCTTGGCTTTGCCTGTGCTCCATTGCCTCCGGCCTGTGGTATACTCCGGTCCACGCACTCTGCCTACTTTCTGCGACATTTTTCGGCCCTGTCCCTGCCCGGCGCCTCGGGTTTACCACACTGACGTCCGTCTTTTTCATGCATTGGTCGTTCAATAAAATAGGACAATATGATTATTATTATTGTTCTACATTTATATAGCGCCCTATATAATCAGATTACGCCGCTAAAAGCTTCTTTAACTGTAAAACACATGGACATGTAAATTTACTTATAACAAAGAACAAGACATAGGAGACAAAAATATTAAACTAAACATCGTGTTAAACGTAATGCATAATCCAAAACATATACAAAATCCGAGTGTTGGGCAACACGGACCTTGCTGACAAGCGAAGGTAGGATCAGGCGCCATGGGGGTCAAGCATCCTCTGCTGACCGGTTCGACAAGCAACGCCGCCCGCCGTGAGCCGTAGTCTAAAAAAGTAAACGGGATTACCCGTAGGGCACAATCTAGGTAGGAAAAAATGGCACAGTCTTAACAAAGGGTATGAAAAAATTCAGCATCAAACATATGCCTTAGTGATACTTGTAATCAGCAAACAAGGTCATTATAGCGGACCATAGCCATTGGCGAATTGAGATTAAACGAGATTCGTATAGACCCTGCAACTTCAACTTTTTGTTAGTAGTTGGCCTGCCTTTAAAACCATCTGCATAAACGCATAACATGCCACGTGGCGTATCCGAATCAACTGCGAATATAACACATAGCAGGTGATAGTGGTATATTACTACATAGAGAGGGGAAAGTTGACGATTGCAAAGGTAAAGTCAATCACGCCTTGATTCATATACCGCCTGTCAGTTGTCAGTCTGCCATTGAAGTCAATGTTAATAAAATACTCAAATATGAAGACAGATCTGTCAGATGTCATGTATGGTCCTTATATCTAAGATTCAATATTGCACAAAAGCACTCGCGTCGATTTTGAAACCTAATAACGAATAATATAAATCGCTCGTATTAATAATCCTATCTGCAGTTGTACGCCCGCCCGCTCGCCCCTTTTGATTTTTACTAATCGGTTTCCCGAGTCTGGATGTGAACGACGTTTACATGCTGACATGTACTTTTAAAGCATCAATGGTACGCACTAGCACGTGCAAAGGTTCAATTGCATTTAGTTTGTAATACTATTCGTAAACCAATACCATCATCAAGAAACATATTTAATTGAACAAGTGCCACTAACTCGGATATGGTCAATCGTTGTGAAACATGATCGTATGATGGTAACGGTTATTAAAAAAATTACTAGCCAACTGGGTCAGAGGTGTGCATTAGGTAGGTACTTGAGTTGTCCCTAGCACCCTCAGTCATACCACTAGAGTCATCGAGAGTTTCAAGCGATCTGCCAGTCTTAGTATGCAATTTAAATCTTATACTACTAATGAGTCGGGAATCATTATACTTTCAGGTGTAAAGGCAACCCCTTTACTGGCTATCATTACTGAGTTTATACAATATATGTCACGCATTATAAACAAAAATGGCCCTTAGTACGCGCTTACTAAGACACGTTTGTAAACAAGAAGAACTGTATGTAAATCATTTGATTAATACCGTCAGGTCAGACCGATGAGGACGCTATCTTTACTTTTACATAGTATCACCATTTGTGCTGACGCTCTGTACAAATTGTCTGTGGATGAAAGCCATGTAAGATTTGTATAAATATATACCGTATGGGGAGCTGATCTTTTTCTGTGGATGCGATTACCATCACCACAAAATTAATTCGTGGGGAATTTTACAGATTGCTCTAGCTGTGTGGCTTTTAGGTAAATTATCCTAGTCCATTCAAAATTTGATTTTAGCGTTTGACCCGGTATGATGGTGTAGCATGGAGTGAATATCAAGTGCGTTTCCAAGAATGATTTGGGTGTGATGAAAGGACTGCCCGTTATACTGCACATTGGTCTTCCTCATAGATAGGAATGAGACAATGTGGACATTTACATGAATGTGTACCCATTCATATATCACACCAATTAAACGGAAGCTTCAACCAGATTAGCCCCATCCACCGAAAACCCCACAACGAGATGACGTCAAGTCGCAGCGCACATTGGGAGGTTATTACAGAAAGCAAATTATTATCTGAAACAGATCAATAATTCCTGAAAACAATTTGCTGCTGTATTCGACGTGGTATTGCTGTCATGAACTCCACACCCCGATCTTTAATTTGGTCCATTAACAATTTGTAGCGATTTGGCAGAGGATGCAAACTTATCCCAACCATAATATTAAGCTCCAATTTTGCTCTGATCAACACATCCACAACACATTTTTTACATTAATATATAAAATATATATATATAGTATATAATTATATTAAACTATATACTATAATATATATATATAGGTATATCGTATACTATATATAATATATATATATATTATATTATATATAAAAATTTTTACTACGCATTACTGTTTATAGCCCTCTTGCATCACGATATGATAGATTTTAGGGCTCATGGCGGGTGTAACCGGTGAACATGGAATATTTACTCTACCTGGGTACTTGAACCCAACTCTAGATAATACAGGGGTGCGTATTTTTCTTAGGATTAAATTTACATTCTTTTTATGAGTTAAGAGATTGAGTAATATTCGTTACCTTCACTTTTTCATTGAACTGTATACCTAAAATCGATGCAGGCTACTTACAAACAAGTTGCTGTTGCAGGTGTTTCAACAGTTACGTTTACACACAGCATTTCGTAAGTTCTATGGAACAGGGATGACTTCGGCTGTAGCGGGTTTTATGTCATCGAGTGGTTCATCCATCATGAGGGCTGTTGGTAGGGGCGAAGCAAGTTCAGGGTCCCTTTTCTCTGCTGGTGATGTTTCTGAATTTTCCTCAACATTGTTGGTTTCAATTTCTTCAAGAACTTGCCGAAGAACCTATATAAAGTATAATAATAAGTTTAAAATACTTTATATGGAAATTCTTAAATAATATATCAGATGGGTCTACACAATTTGGGCTAAAAGTAAATAATTGTTTAATTCCACACAAAATTGGCAATAAAATTCTTCCGTTCGCAGTGATTTTTTCGGGTCGGTCGGGATTGGGGAAACAAACAAAAATTTATTTTAGGCCTAACGCTATAAATAATGCATTCTTTCGAAATTTAATCAGATGGAAATAAGTCAGATTTATGAAATTTAACTTGGGAATCGGGTCCATTAGTAGTTTCTAGACATATTAAAATATACGATGATGCTACCGGGAATGTACTCGATGTCGTTATTCATCGTGAAAAAGTATCGCACTTTTACATTCTCTCTATATAGGGTTATCTGTTCGAAAGGGCGTATGTGAAGTCAAGCTACCACGTGACACCCCTGCCTAATTAACTGGAGATCTATCGATCGGAGGGGTAAAATTAAAGCCAATTTATGGGTAATTATCACACTTTCTCAGCAAAAGAACGATCGGGTGTGATTATTATAGGTACAGGAAAGTCAAAATTACCACGACTTGATACACTTCAAAACCATGCCATATGTCCTTTAATGTCTGTAATATGTAAGTTATTCTT
Organism: Ostrea lurida; assembly: GCA_903981925.1. Taxonomy (NCBI): domain Eukaryota; kingdom Metazoa; phylum Mollusca; class Bivalvia; order Ostreida; family Ostreidae; genus Ostrea; species Ostrea lurida. The sequence continues at coordinate 15,462 of CAJDSM010001081.1, read as the reverse complement.
TTATATATTACATTTATGGCTCGGTGATGTAGGAAAATAACGATATACTTGGCCTCAATCATGCGCAACTTTTTGTGCTCCGTAAATCGAAGGTTTTTATATGGGGTGGATCTGTTGCTCTCTAATCCTTTTTGAGAGCTACAGTTTTGCAGCTAGGTTTAACTTTATTTTTCAGCTTTCAGTGAGATTCTTCGCATTGATTTTACCACTCACATCGTGGTGATGATTCAGGTTGTTGTCATTCGTCGAACCTTAATGCAAATGGAGGAGTGTAGTTAATGAATTGAGTGCATAATTATCAAGGAACTTTACAATTGCAATAAAACCTTGTGAGTAAGGCAAAGATACGAACAGTGATCATCTCGTGAATTGTGTTGAGTGTTTTTGCCAAAGTTTCGGTGGGGGGGGTGACAGCCCTTTGGTACTCCCCGCAGCCATCACCGCGGACAACAGCGCCGTACA
>CAJDSM010001081.1:0-12500 GCA_903981925.1 Ostrea lurida | reverse complement strand
TCAAGATTATTTGATTTTATATCAAATACTGTAGTCAACAATTAATTTAGCACAGTTTTTGGATAACAGTCGGTTATTCTAGGTGTCCCCTGTCTATCTCGATACACTGCCTCGGCCTTGCGACTATGCCGAGGTACAAGTTCCCGACTAAGCTACATGTAGGTCGTTGGGAAACAAGATACATATTTTCTTAGAAACCACTCTGGTTGTCCATACAAATCCTCTGAAGTAGGCATCAAGAGAATGCTTGGGTTTCTTACAAATAATATTTATGTAGTCTTTGGAGACCATGTTTTCCAACAATTCATTCGTATTCCTAATTGTGCTCTCTTATTAACATACTTCATTTTATATTCATACGAAGCAAACTCTTTTCAAAAACTGTTACGGGATGAAAAGAAAAATAACTCCCCGTATCCTTCAACTTTACATTATAGATGGTGTCTTATTCAACAATAAAATTCATAATTACGTCTATTGGATATATCCCAACGAACTCGAAATGACACCACATAATCTGACATATTTGCTTAATTCTTTATATCATACATAATATTGACTCGAATGGCAGATTGACAACTGCATTATATAATAAGCGTGATGACTTTAACTTTGTAATTACCAACTTTTCCTTTCTTTGTAGTAATGTACCACTATCATCTGCAAAAGCATGTTATGCGTATGCGGACATTTTAAAACGAAGCCAACTACTAACAAACAAGTTGATATTGTGGGGTTATAACGAATCTAATTTAAAGTCACCCTTTTATAAATTCTACGGTCGATATAATTACTTTGTTTGCGATTATAAATTACCACTAAGTCATTTGTTGTTTCATAACCTTTGTTAGATTGTCATTTTCGTACTAGAATTGACGACGGATAATCCCGTTTACTTTATTTCGACTAAAGGCTCACGGCGGGTGTGACCGGTCAGCAGAGGATGCTCACTTCTCCGTGACACCTGATCCTACCTTCGCTTTTGTCGATTATGAATGCGCGTTTACAGTGTAAATTATCAACATCGCCAATTTATTTTTAATTGTGTTAAACTAGAGTTGTTTGGTACCTTGACACTGATAAATAGATAAAAGGTATATTTTGAAGGAAAACATTCACAATAGCTTAGCAAGTCGTTTTGGTTAATCAGCAAGTTAATGGGGGTAGAAATAACAGTGATGAATACATAAATGTCATAACGAGAACTGCTAAATAGATTACTAAAATGCAATAAAGGTAGGATCAGAGGCCTTGGAATAGTTATTCTCTGTTGACCAATCAGATCTCTATAAATCATATCTATTGATCAGATAAACAGAGCAGTCCAAAGTCATTGAAAGTATGAAAAGATGAGGATAATGGACAATGACCAGCCCTATAAGTTCAAACATATTACAAAGTAAAAGCTGAGCAAACACGGACCATTGGATACACTATAGGTGGTATCAGGTGCATAGGAAGAGTAAGCATCACTCGATAACCGGTCATACTCGCTGTGAGCACACTGTCTTGTTCAGGTTCGTAGAGTAATCCGTAGTCAAAATCACTGCATAATTGGTATCAAACCTGTCAGACAGCATTTGACATAAAGGCAGCTTGCAAATGACAAACTGCAATGTCAACTTGTTTGTCAGTAGCCAGCCGCGATTTACAAAAAAACTGTTAAAGCACAGAACAAGCCCATTGTATGATTTCTTAAGCATTACCCCGTCCCTTGCATGGTAAGTCTAAAGATACGTAGAATTTCGTACTTTCCATATTACAGGTTAGTTATAAAAAGCTTTTAGTCCTTTAGGTAGACTTCTGATTTAATACAAATGCAACCTTTTAATTATTTGAAAATGAATTTGTCGGTTCATATTCTTTTACTGAATATAACGATATTAATTTGCCAGAGGAAGCATAATGCAATGGTGCATTTATCATTCCCTGTGCTCATTGTACTATGGTCGTCTGGACACATTCCTGAGTAGGGTTGTATGGATAAACCAGATCATTATAGCGACAATATATTTGATCATACATATATATGATTAAATAGCATTTGTATTGTTATGTTTAAACCCAAAGACCACTGTAAATGAAATTCTCTGAAACACAAACTGCATTAATTCTCGGAATAATTTGCCCCACACCTACTCTATTCATGTATCTTGTTGCTTGCTATCAGTATAAATAGCCCATTTTTTGTGGATCTTTTTCAGACCCGCATTGTAGTTCAGAGGCACCATATCTCGCAATGGGTAACCAACAACCGCCGTCATTGCCACAGAATGATCCAGATGGACAAACACGAGTGAACAATATTGATAAAGCACGGTAAAAATATCAACTCGAGCAAAAGACGTTCGGATTGAAGGACATGGAACAGAGAGAGTTCAATATTGTAAATCTTCCGCCAATGGTTAGTGTTTACTGATATAGATTGAACAGTGTATTATGATAAAGTTTTTTAGAATGTTTAATCAACTGCATACCATCGTGCCTTATGCAATGAAATATTTATGATCTAATTAGCTACTTATCATCTTATGCAAAACTACATAATTATGTAAATGATACGCATATTCAGCTCCTTTAAAAATGCTCTATAGCCAAAGTTTGTGTTCTGAACTTCACAGGATTTTAGTTCTTGAGCAAAGATCAAAAACAAAAGTTCAATTTATTTACTTTTAATTTTCAGATACGAAAAGTTCCATTTGCAGAGTGGAGATCGATTGGTTCTTTCGCATGTTCTTTAAATTTCTCTTAAAGCCTACATTATCATTTAAATGAATAAGCTATGCTACTTCAGTTTAATGTTTTCGTAACCGTAAAATTGCAAATGTTTGTTTTTAATACAATTATCCTGAAATTTTCACATTATGAACTCATAATCATGGCTTCTTCTACGATCGTAGTTCGATTCCAAGTGCATTGTGACGGAGGAATTTTAATGTTTTTATGTTAATGGGAATTTGAAAATTAGAATGTTTGAGAAGAAAAATATATCATATCTGCATCATTATAGTTGTAGACTAGCCTTCTAAAATCGTCTCAACTGACTGCTGTTAACAATCGTAGTGCAACTAGTGACGGATCTAGTATGTTTGAAATGAGTGAGGGCGTGTAGGCTTATGAATCTCATTTCACAGCATTTTGTAAAAGAATTTATGAAAATTTGCGGCTAAAATGGGGGCTAGTGATGTTTGATCACCCAACAAATATCTATTCCACAAGAAATACAACACGTTATTCCCTATATTTTTAAGCGTACAGACCCACGAGTTAAAAAAATATCGGTAATCATGTGTTTAAAAGACATGTAAAATCAATTTGTTAGAATTAATAATGGTTTTAGGTAGGAAACTGCAATTAACTGTGGGAATTTAGATGAAAAACTTCTCTTGTGTGTTGTTTGCTAAATAAAAGTGTCGCGCAATCCGGCCCATTTACGGTTTTGATTTTATAAATTGTTTTCATAAGAACGGCTACTTTATTAATTTTCAACATGAGCAAGATTACGAACGACGAAAATTTTCATACAGAAAATGTTGTATTCGGGCAACGCATTGTCCAAATATAGTCATGGTTCACGTTCTTACTCATAGTAAAATCTTCAATACAAAAACTTGAAAATTGACAAATTCCCAATATTTCCCAAATTATGCTAAAGTTGGAACCTAATATCTTGCTAAAATGGACACCTCAGCAAAAAATATTCTGGTAACAGTAAGTTGGGATAAAAATTAAAAAAGATTTGATCCATAAATTGTAATTTTACACAAGGATAATTTTCCATACAAATCAGGGGGCCAGTTTCTGTAGTTTGTCCTATCTTGTTCTTTGGAATATACGTAAATCAAATTTACCAACATACCATATATTAAATTTACATCAAAGTTTTGGTTTAGCTAATAGAAGTCAAAAATCAATCCAAGATACATGATTTAAACTCGGATTCGCCTCCAGCAATATGATATTTTTTTTTGAATGGACATTATTCTTATTATATTCCGAGTATTTTTTTCTGCTTGAGATCCAACAAACTAGATGAATATAGTGTTATGAACTATACAAAATAGGGCGTTATGTTTAACTCCAAAAGGCTTCAAAATTATCAATACGCCTGGTTTTTCAACATCCAATCAAATACAAAATTGCTGATTAAGTTCAACTAGGTATTGCAGCAGACGTTTCAAATAAAATATAATATATTTTTTTTAGCATTACGATCTTCAATTAGGGAACAGTACTATTGCTTTAGACCTCGCAGATTTAGGTGTGTGTAAATATACATCGGAATGACTCGGAGAATGGATGGATGGATGGATAGATACATCTAGATAGATAGATAGATAGATAGATATACTATCTAAGATGGATAAATAGACAGATTGTGCTCTGGAATTCGAATATATCATATGAAATCTTCAACAGATTCTGTGTTTTATATGTATGCATGTATATCTATCTATTAAGTAATGTAACATCTTTAAAAAGTATGTTGATAGATAACAACTATATTGTTACCTTGTCAAAATCAAGTTTTTTGCAGGTGAAATTTTTAGTTCGATTTTTATTCTACGATCTTTATGAACGTGTTTTTGGACATGGCCGATGGACGATTAATCAAACGATTCAGCATTTCTCATCATCATGGGTCTTACAAAAGCCAAAGGTTGGTTGTGAAACTGAAAATTTCTTTACTCTATTGTTGATCACAATTGCCAACATCTTTGTCATCTTATAATTATTATAGTATTCACCGGATGTATTTGTTTCTATAAAGATTTTTAATCTTTCAAGCACTGAAAAGTTTATATTAAGCATTAGTGTATCACCATGAGAATGCCCTATAGTGCCTACAAATGTGCATTAAAGGGGCATGGACACGTTTTGAGCAATACATGTTTAGATTTTAGATTTTCATTTTTAATGTTTACAATCCTCACTTACGGTATTTCTAATTGTCAGCAGAATGCTATTTGTTGAGTTTCAAGTGAAATACAGCACGACTATTCTTTGCTATGATAAAAAGACTCGAGTCTTGTTTATTTACATAAAGATTGCTTCACAGAAAATCCATGTTTAAAACAAAATAGAGATGTGAGAAAACACTAGAAAACTATTTAAATGTGTCAGAGATGAACTTTGTAATTGAGAAAAAAAGATGCTTTAAACGGAACGCATACTAGCAATAATTATTTCTATATAGGTAAATAAAAACATTAGGCCTCGAGACCTGTGTTTACATAAGCGAAGAATTGAAAGTGCTGTATCTCATCTATAACTCAACAAATTACGTTCAAATTTTACCAGGCTGAAGCTAGCAGCCACTAACCAGCAGCCAATAAGCCCGTAGAAGCTAGCAGCCAATAAGGAAAATCATCGAAGTACTGAAAGTACTCATAGAAAATTATTTAATTTGAAACCATTTTCAAGGATTTTTTTAAATTGAATTCATGTTTTCAATTAATAAATGTCAATAACAACACACATGAACAACTTAGCTAACATGGGAAGTTACGCTTTAATTGGGAATTGAATGTATATCAGTAATTTGCAATGAAATGTTGGAAGCATATAAAATAGACTGCTCATTTCATTATCTTATCATTCTGAACAATTTTGCCACCTTAAAGAAATGTACATCGATAGTTTAGCTCACCTGAATATCAATATTTAGTAATTAAGTAACAATAAATACATTTATATGATGGGGAAAACAATATGGATGTTTTATTATCGCAAAGTTAGCAAAGAAGAAATAAATCATTGCCTGGAGTAGAGGACCCCATGAAGTACTCAATGCCAAGCAAATAATAGATCTATGATACCCAGAAGTAAAGTTTAGCTCACATGAACTTTAACATATTTTGTAATTTACAGGGGATAGAGGGGTTTATTGACAGCTTGTAGAGCTTTATTCTTTGAAGACAAGACGGAATGACTATCAGGGCAAGGTACAGAACCCCCAGGGCTATCAGTTCCCGCTTTCAGTTTGTAGTGGTACCCCCCGGTGGCTCCCGTGGGTCGGGACATATTTTGATTCCTTATTTCTACTTTTCAGAAATAGCAAAGAAGAAACAAAACATTGCCTGCAGTAGAGGACCACAGGGGTGGTGTACCTTGCCCTGATATTCATTTAACCTTGTCTTCAAAGAATAAAACGCTAAAAGTACATGTAGTTATCAAACCCCTTTATGGTCTGTAAATTGCGAAAAATGTCAAAGTTCAGGTGAGCTATACCAGACTTCCGGGTATCAGAGACCTAATCTTTTTATGACATGGAGTATCCAATATGACCCTCTATGATATCCAGTGAATATTTCCTACTTCCTTTTACGTATAGAGTGGAAAGAGAAACTCGAAATTTGTCCCGACCCCCGGGAGCCACCGGGTGGTACCACTATAGACCCAAACTGAAGGCGGCAAAAGCTCTAGGGGCGGTGTACCTTGTCCTGATATTCATTTCACCTTGTCTTCAAAAAATAAAACGCTAAAAGCAATTATCAAACCCTTTTATGGTCTTTAAGTTGCGAAAACTGTCGAAGTTCAGGTGAGCTATACCATACTTCCGGATACCAGAGACCTAATCTTGCTATGGCGTGACCCAATAGGACCCTCTATGTTATCCAATGAATATTTCCTACTTCCTTTTACGTATAGAGTGGAGATAGAGACTCGAAATCTGTCCCGACCCCCGGGAGCCACCGGGTGGCACAACTAATATTCAAAAATTACTGTAGATTAAACGTTCAAAGTTTTTAGAAAGTGAAAAGAGTGGTCATTTTCATTTGCTTTCAACATTTTATTGCATTTACTGATATGAAATAAATTTACAATGCACGTGTAACTTTGCATATGCATGTGAGCCACATTGCTCATCTGTGTTGTGATTGACATTGTATTAATTCAAAACAGGCATTTTATTTAAAATTACCTCTAGAATGGTTCACAATTATTTTTTTCTATGAGTACTTTCAGTCCTTTGATGATTTTTCTTAGTAGCTGCTAGCTATAGCTTCTATGGGCTTATTGGCTGCCGGTTAGTGGATGCTAGCTATAGCTTCAGCATTTTTCAAATGTTTGCTGACCGATAGAAATACCCTAAGTGAGCATTGCAAACATTAAAAATGAGAATCTAAAATCTAAACATTTTTAGCTCGAAACGTGTCCATGTCCTTTTAAAAGGACCAAATTGGAATTAATCCCTTTGAGCTTAATGGGTTATCCTTGGTATATACGTATAATCTACGTATATAGAATAATGAAAAAGATTTATTAAGATTTATTATTTGTTATCATTCTGCTCACCATGTCTTTTCCGCGTCAAAACTAGGACGTAAACATGGACAGTGATTTCTTAGGTGGCATGTAGAAATGAGATACACGGGTCTTTCGAATATCACCATAAAATGCAGGTCCTTTGTTGCAGTGGGGATCGGGGGCGGCACACTAAAGAACCCTCACTGCCTTGCTGTAAACGCCAAAGTATGTTTATAGATAAGAAGTATACCGTTACCTTGTCAAAATCATCCATTGTTTTTTATTTCGGTTTTTATTCTACGATATTTATGAACGTGTTTTGGGCATGTCCAATGGACGATTAATCAAATGATCCAGCATTTCTTATCTTCATAGGTCTTACAAAAACTAACAGTTGGTTATAAAACTGGAAGTACAGGTCTAAATTTGTGGTACCTCACCTACAGGTGGTGACGTCTCAATATGATTGAAAAACCTACGATGGGTCGTAAAATAAACAAACAATCAACCATCACTGTGTAACCGAGCAGAAAGGCAGATGTTGAGTTTCTCAGTTTATTATATACAAGAAGCATTGACCTACAATAACACAAAATATAAATGAAACATGTATAAATTATATTACAAAGATGAAAATGACAATTTATGTAAGTTACGTGCAACAAACGTTTCAGAAGAATATTATACTTTATAAAAACGATGTACATGTGTTCTGTAAGTAATTTAAATTTAGATCTTACAGACTCATAATAATAGTTAAAACTTTATCAAACTTTGACTGCAAAAAATAACAATAAAGTAGAAAAATTGCAATCAAAATATAATGTAATGAAGACTTTCACTGGTAATAAAACACATAATTAAATAAGAGATACATACCTTAAAGGGCATGGACACGTTCTGAGCTAAAAATGTTCATATTTAGATTTCCATTTTTAATGTTTACAATGCTCACTTAGGATATTTGTAATGGTCAGTAAAAATTTGAACTTCATTTGTTGAGTTACAAGTGGGATACAGCACTTACAATTCTTCACTATGTAAACAAGGCTCGAGCCTTGTTTTTGTTTCATAAAGATTGCTTCACAGAAATACTATGTTTAAAACAAAATGAGATGTGATAATCACTTAGAACTGTTTAATTGTGTTCAGAATGAACTTGCATATGAAAAAATTCTGCTTTAAACGGAACGTATACTAGCAAATTCAATGTAGGTAAACAAAAATCATGACTCGAGCCATTGTTACATAGTGAAAGAATTGTAAATGCTGTATCCCACTTCTAACTCAACAAATGAAGTTCAAATTTTTACTGACTTACAACTACCTAAGTGAGCATTGTAAACATTCAAAATGGAAATTTAAATATAAACATTTTTAGCTCAGAACGTCTCCATGCCCCTTTAAGTTGCAGATGATATGCACCAGATTCAATTAACTCATCGAAATTATTACTGCTCTGATTAACTAATTAAAACGCGGTAAATTTATATTAAAAAGTAAACTTTATTACTGGTAAATAAAAATGACCAATGAAATCGAAGAACCAATGAAATTACAGAATGAAACTTAACTCAGGAAACTCAATCCAGGTGCGCATTAGATCTGACGGTTATTTAAGATTTTAAGATTATATTTATCAAAATGATAAAAGAAAAATAATAAAACATATTGGGTTCTCATAATATCATATACTCCCCTGGAAAATTGTTGATCTGTACTCAGATTTGATTAATATCACATCCAAAAATAATAAACAGAGCACAAATTTACGTGAAATAATGAAAGTTCACAAATCAAAAGTCACTAACAATGAAAATTGCGTGAAAAGTGGCTTAAGTTATGTCCTGTTCACATTCTTTACTGCAGCAGAGTCACTATTCTCAGCTTGAACACTATATACAGAGTCACCACGGTTACCAACAATGGTGTACATATCTGATTCCATTTTCCTGTATCTTGTCTCGTCCTTTGATTCCCCTGTTCTTATGTACACACGGTCACCAATTTGCAGTTCACGTTTGACGTCGTCCGCATCGTGTCTCTGTTGTTCTGTCATTCTTCATTGAGCTGAATCTCTTCCTTTGCACTCTTGTACGCAAACTACAATTTTTCGGATGCAATTCAATCCAACGGTCCAAACTTATGTCGTTCGTTGAAGTAAGATTGCTTTTCCTAATAAGAAATATATTGGTAGATTTGGTTTACGTCCGAACATAAAAAATACGGTGAGTATCCGGTCGATGCATGAGTGTCACATTATACGAGAATACTACCTCCTTGATATATTCCGGCCACTTCCGCTTCCGCGCTGGGGTAGATATCTAAGTAAATCGTGTAGAGTCCTATTAATCTCTCGCACTGGTCATTGCCCTGCGGATGATAAGCGGTCGTTCTCGTCTTCTTTATACGATATAAAGCACAAAGTTGAACAATGATTTCTGCCTCGAAACACTTTCCTGGTCAGAGTGAATGCGCTTACATACGCCAAATTTGAAGAAAAGTTCGTTCACTAATACTCTGGCTACTGTCTGTGCTCTTTGATCTCAAGTAGGAACGGCTATAGTCCACTTTAAAAATACGTCCGTGATCACTAACACATTTTCGAATCCCTGCGCTTTTTCCAACACAGAAAAGTCTATAGCGATGCATTATAATGGTTTTGACGCAGTAAGGTGTCCCATACTAGTGTGCACTTTAGGTGGCGGAATCTTTGAAACTGCACATCGCTCAACTTTTTACAGTATTTTCTAATGTCCATAAACATTTGTGGCAATATGTGGCCAATAACACCGTTGTCTAATCATATAAAATGTTCTTTCTATCCCTTGATGTCCGTTTTGATCATGGAGACTTTCTAGTACTAAGTCCTTTAAACATTCTGGAAGTAGAATCTGTGTTAGGTCTCCCAATTTTGGATCTTTGATCTTCCTGTGAATAACACCATCAATGATATCCATGTGATTTAACTGTCTCATCATCACTTGAACTTTCTTACTCTGTTTCCTAAAAAAAAACCTCGGTTTCGGAACAGTCTTTTTTTCAATGAATTCTTTGCACTTGTTCATCACATTGTCTTTCAATTGCAAGTCTCTCATCTGAGAATTAGAGTAGCTAGGAAAAGTCTCTGCTTTTGACACATGTAAAGATTCAATGATAATCGTTGAGGACTGAGCAGCTTTAATTTCCGACGGAATAATAGATCCATAAATACACTCACTAAGAATGTTTGTACTGTTCATAGACATCATCGATAGTGTATCGGCGTTTGCGTTCTGCTTCCCTGGCTTGTATTTTATCTCGAAATCGAAATCTGCAAGTTGTGCTGCCCATTTTTGTTCATATGCACCAAGTTTTGCGGTTAATGGGTATTTCAAAGGATTGTTATCCATAAATACAATGAACTTATTTCCCAAAAGATAGTCTCGGAATTTCTCGGTCTCACACCATTTAAGAGCTAATAATTCCAATTCTAGACTGATCATGTTCTTCGCTGATCGCTCATTTGGTCTCAGAGTTTTACTTGCATGCGCTATCACAACTGTACGTCCATTCTGAATCTGAGATAACACACCCCCGAGTCCATGTACACTAGCGTCTGTTTCCAAAGTAAATGGCAGTGTGGAGTCTGCATAGCCCAGTAACGGTGCCGTAAATAAGACTGTCTTCAGTTTCTCAAATGAATTCTGACACTCTTTAGAGCACTTATTACCAAACTTTGTTTTCGGATGCTTCACGTTGTTCTTAGCGCGCTCCAATAACGGTTCAGCTATCTGGGAGAAGTTGCGAATAAAGCGGCGATAATATCCCGCAAACCCAAGGAATGATTTTAATTATGTCACTGTATTGGGCACTTTCCAGTTTTCGATACACTTGATCTTATCGTTGTCCGTCGATATTCCATCTTTACTCACTATATGGCCTAGGTATCTCACAGAAGATTGAAAGAACTTGCACTTGCGCATTTTCAACTTTAATCCATGATTGCGGAGAATATCAAACACTTTGTCATGGCGATCTACTTGTTCACGCAACGTTTTAAAAAACACAATGATGTCGTCTAAAAACTCTAATAAGATATTGAACACTTCCTCTCTGAAACACTTTTGCATGAGACGCTGGAATGTCGCAGGTGCGTTTGTAAGTCCAAAGGACATTCTGTTAAATTCGTAAAGTCCGAAAGGAGTTGTGAAAGCTGTTTTCTCCTTATCTTCGTCAGCTACAGCTATCTGATTGTACCCCGATGTAAGGTCTATAGTTGAGAATAATATAAATCATATACGGTACCAATTTTTATGCACCAGATGCGCATTTCGACAAATTATGTCTCTTCAGTGATGCTAAAACCAAATGATTTGACTACGGATTGTTCCGCTTACCTGATCAAGACTATGGGCTCACGGCGGATGTAACCAGTCAACAGGGGATGCTTACTCCTCCTAGGCACCTGGACCGGGATTCATAAAGATTCTAAGAATTTTTTTTAGATTTCATACAAAAACAATTCTTAAACTTAAGTATCAATTCATAAAAAAGTTAAGCACCGTTCTTAGTTAAGTACAGTTCTTAGTAATTTAGAAAACTTAAGTTGTGTCACCCTAGCAACGCATAGCATAATCTGGAACTCTTGCGCGATGGAGGTAGTATTTTTGACATGTTTACGTCACATTTGTCAAATTTCGCAGACGAAAACATAAACACGTGGAAGGAAAAAAAAACAGAAATTAAACCAAACTGGAGTAGTATGAAGTCCTTGGCCCTCACTACTATTGCTGAGGAATACAATAGCACAGTGAGAGGGGAGCTAAGCCTCTCAAATAAAGTCAAAGGCATGGGAGGAGATCGCGTATTATAAACTTCGTGCTAAACTTGATGAGCGTTGTGTCAACCCGAACGGCAGTTGTTAAAAGTGAAGAAGAAATCGCACAATTAACATCTTCTCAATAACAAAAAATGGAGATTTCCAACCACAGGCGCATAATTACTGGTACAGGTAAGTTGATATTGAAATTGCAAGTAAAGGTGAAAATAATTTTTCAAGAGGCCTAGCTCTATATATGTACCTCATACGTATACACGAGTGTTGGTAGTTGCATGTATTTAAAAAAAAAACGTATGCACCGTATTAAGATAGTGGAATAAACATGTGTAAACCATCCAAACAAATCTTTGATTTAAATTATTTTTATAAATACTTGTAACTACATATACTAAATGGTACATGTGTTGCAGGGTCCAACAATTGCAAA
>CAJDSM010001079.1:0-10268 GCA_903981925.1 Ostrea lurida | reverse complement strand
GGAAGCTATCAGTACGCGTGTAAGGTGAGGACATGGTTTAACTATTTGACCTGCAGTGAGAGGACAGAAGTGCACCATGGGGACAAATACTCCATTCTGGCCTATAGAATGTGAAAGGTTTAGATACAAGGTGTTATTCTACTGGGGACAAGTGGTATAGGGTTCCTATTGATATTTTCTCTCAAAAATGTTTTTCTTTTCAAAATCAAAATGAGAGTAGTGGATAGCGTTTAACTACAATTTTTGTTTCTGCAATAACATTTATTTATTCTCTCGTACACATTGTGAAAACTAAACAGGTTTTGTCAGAGAGAGAGAGAGAGAGAGAGAGAGAGAGAGAGAGAGGAGAGAGAGAGAGAGGAGAGCGAGAGAGAAGAGGAGGGAAGGAGACGGAGAGCAGACGAGAGAGAGGAGAGAGCAGTGGGAGAGACGAGACGGACGCGAGCGAAGAGAGAGAGAGAGAGAGAGAGCTATCGTCGTGAGAAAAAATGCGCTACTTAATTAGATATAAACTACTGTAATCGATGTACTGTTCATAATCACCTGTGTTCGTGCCTTCCACTTTTGAAAATTATTCTCGATTACCATGACTCAACATAACGTTTTAAAATATTTGAACGTGGGGTGAAATTAGGAATTTGAAAAATAATTATGCCGATTTTAAGGTATGTCTGTGCTATCTGTAATTGTCTCAACACACGCACAGCAGGTGTAGTAATGTGAAAATTGATCGAAATATTAAGATTTTAGTAATTTCAATTTCTTTTCATTAGGGGGGGGGGGGGTACATGTACATTTGTTAGTTCAATTAATGCATTTCCTGCAATATAAACATGAAGAAAATAAATGATCAAAAATAAGATTTTTTGGAATATAAACGGGATTACATATATTTAGATTTATTTTCTCATTCGTGCGTAAATTTTTGTGTAAATATATATGGAGGGGTTTTGTTGAATTTTACCAACGTAGTATTTTTTAGTATACTAGTATATCAGCATATTGAACGTTTACGCAAAAATAAGATGTTTAAAAAATCGTTTACTTTTGCAGGTGTATTTTAAAATCAAAATGAAGATTAGGAATAATAAAGAATGAATAGAATTTAATGAATTTTTAAATAGATAGAATGTCAACTTTACGCTTGAACTGGCGATTTTTCTATCTAATATATCGATAAATAACACATGAAAACCCCGAATTTCATTTATCATGGAGTGACACTCATCTGCTATTGAGAGTATTTTCCTCTTTGCACAATCTTATAAAAACACATCAGGATTTTGATTATTGGACTTCTAACATGTTTAATTAGATATAAACGACACGGTTCAAAGGTTTCCGCCAAAAGAACATCATTATATATGGCGATTATATTACAATTTCCAGTATGGACAACTACTGTTACTCCGGGGAAGGAATTAGCGACAGGTACTCTTGCAGGTGCGAGCTCCTGTAATACAATTTCAATGATTAAAGTACAGGTTCTGTCACACAATGTCAAATGATACCTCTATTTTTTTTTTTACAAGCGAAGTGCTGGCTAAAATATTCATGGAGTCGTGTCCTCAAATGAAAGGAAAACTTAATCCTTTGAAAAAGCTTTCTCTGATTCTCTGTATAATATCAAAATACAGTTCACTGTTGCCACGAATATGCACCTGTATATTAAAAAAGAGTGTCTATATACAAATTTAATTCAGATTCAATTTATTACATCTTTATATCATTTATCACATAGCGAAATTCTCTCTCTCTCTTCTCTCTCCTCTCTCTTCTCTCTCTCTCTCTCTCTCTCTCTCTCTCTCTCTCTCTCCTCTCTCTCTCTCTCTCTCTCTCTGAATTGGAATGCGAAATTTAAAAACGAATGTACGTTTCGATAACGTCAAATGATGCGTTACTTTGTATATAGTAGTAGTACGCAGATAACAGACTGACTTATATACATGCATTGTGCACTTCTAGTAATTAATTTCATAACAACTCGTCCTCGAATTGCTTTCGATAGTTTTCCGTGACCCAATACTGACAATGTTGAGAATCTTCAAACAACGTGGACAAATACTTTAAACTAATTAAGTATGATTCGTATAACTGCAGGTGTTTAACAATTCGGGGCATTTTTCTCAATTTCAATTTCAAATTTTAAAACGCGAATCCGTCAATTGTGTGTTTTAGTAATAGTTCTTGTTAGCTTTTGTTACCGGCCACTTAAAGTCATCTATTTACCGATGACGTTTACGTGAATTTGTGGACAAGTATCCCCTTCACCTCTAACCTCCCTGCATAGATCCCCAAAACCAACACTTCTGGCGAGTAAAAAGCAGGTGCGAGAAACGATCTTAGGATTCCAAATCACGTCGCACCTGCCAGTCCGAAGATTTTGGGGGGAGATGTCAATATTTTCTCGTGTTTGGTATAATTCTCGCCTTGTTTTTACAGACATTTAAGTTAAAATTGGGAGCTTATAAATCTTAATACACTTGCAGGTGTTTATGGGGTACGCAAACACGACAATAAACCCCCTCCATGGATAAGCGGTAAAAATTGAAACGATGTAACAGTTACTTTCTAATCTGTGAATATTTTGAAACTGACACAAGTGCACGTTCCTCAAGTTTCTAAAATTCTTGACTTCATTTTTCTCTCTATATATAATCCTTAAATACCAAAAAAACCAATTATTTTTTAGGTATTTGCTGCATCGCTCCACTTGCAATTTTATATTGATTGATAATATTTTCATCAAATTAAACCAGGTCCTATTACTGAATAAATATCTCGTTGACTTTTCTTTATATTTTGAAACGATTTCCTATAATCCACAATTAAGAAAATTTATTCATTTATAGACAAAATCATCGACCTCGAACACAAATGACGCGTGATATTGGGATGTACATGGTTTCACTCGGTTGCCGCCACACGACCTTAATTGTCTGCAAACAAAACTGCTCGCGTGGCATTTCCCACCCGTGCGGGGCAACTGGATCTCTTGTGCATGGTGTCAAGGCACTTGTGGAATATTAATGATGCTGGTTTTATTTGATGAAATCCTGATATGGGGACAAATGGCAAGACAGATAATGACTTGCTTAAACGTGTCAGCGACTTCATTCGTTTTAAGTATACGTCTCGGGGTCGGAGCAGGTGAATTTCAAATACAATATCTCTATTCGGAGTGGTTTATGTCTTTCACTCAGATGTGAAGAAGCAGGGATAAGGTGCGTAATTTATTTAATTAACGTAAACCTTCCCCTCCCGTTCTTTATGTAGAAGGTAAAAATCACCTGTCGTATGAGGGTGAAAGTTAGGAGGACCACTTTTAAATTACACCTGCAGTTAACACCTGCCACGAAGTGGCCTATTTAGCTAATGATATTTCAAAGATCGGACTCAATGAATGGTATTTCCCTTGTCGAATTGTAGGTGCTAAACAAACTTTTTTCAAAGATTTCGAAAAAAGAAATCATTCAATATTTTATTGAAGATAAATAGCGTTAAAGTATTGCACCAAATTTGTCTTTTGCCTCTAAGTGGTGCAAGGTCAAAAGTCGGTTTTTAATGTCTGATACCTGTCAACGTAAATATATTTAAAGAATGCTAATTTGAATATTATTCAGCATTCTTATTATCTATTAAAAAAAATTAAAACACCATCCTTGCGTTTTGTAGAAAGACAGAACAAATATTTTTTTTAAAAATCGTATAGGTCTAAGTGTATTGATAATTTAATTTAATTAACATTCATACATCATCTCCAGAGGAATATAAATAATTTACTAACAATCTAGCACTCAAACTTCACACAAAACCCCACTTATTGTGACTAGACGCCCACAAGAACACCTGAGTTTACACTAATTTACACTAGTAAAGGTTTGCTACAGCAACCGTCCTCGTGCTTCAACAGAAGAGACATACGAGAAAATGTTTTGCAGCAAGATTTGCAACTGTATTTTTTGATGTCGGAATGAGTTTGAAGATGCGCGCGAAGATTGGAGCGGTCCGCAAACGCACGTGCACAATGATCACACCTGAAAGGTTTTTCCCCCGTATGAGTTCGAATGTGACCTTGAAGCAACCAAGGGCGCGAAAATGCTTTTCCACAGAGTTTGCATTTGCAGGGCAGAGTATGTGTCCTAATGTGCATCTTCAGTGCTCCAAGTGAAACATAGGTCTTATCACAGTATTTGCAGCTAAATTCTTTCTTGACTTGACTTGCACAATGAAATTGTTTGTGTTTGGTTAGTCCGCTAAATGTTGCGTACACTTTGGTACATCCATCGCAATGATACCGCATAGTTTCACCTTCTTTTTCTTTCCTCTTTCCAGAGACAGTCAGATCCAGCTCAAACAATGGGTTTTCTCTTAAGGAATATTTTGAAACCACCGGATCAAATGCCGAAGATGACACTTTTGAAGTATTTTCCTCTAGGCTGTCCTCAGGTTTCAGAGGTTTTGAGACATGTACAGGGTATGGTACATGAGGACTTGGCAATGCCCGGGACTGCGGGAAAGCATGGCGCATGGCACTAAATGCCAGGAATGGGTCACTAAATGCCTTTAATGGGAATTGTTGTTCTGACGTTATGGGGTGGAATGATGGGAATCCTGGAGAAAGTCCGGGAATCGGCATGCCAAACGGAATATAAGACGAATAATGAGGAAGCATACCACGGAATAAAGGACTCGGCCATGAAGGAAACTCGTACGGTATGTGTGGAAAATCTAACGGACTTCCAGGGGTGCGACAGGCTCCTAACCTTTCATGTTCATCACGTAGATGTGGAGAAGAATTTCGTGATTCGGAAGTTGACGGCGATTTACTTCCTGCAAAAAATGAAGTGTAAAAAATAAATAAATTATAAAGTAAACATGAAATATCAATGTACGAAATTGAGGTTTCGTTGAACGAAATCAGATCATCATTAATTCATACGAAATGTTAATTGTTTTTTCATCATTTATACGGGTCATTAACCTTTGAAAATATAACTACATATGATTTTAAATATATGAAAAGGATAGCGAATAATCTGAACCTTTCTAGTTCTAAGGTGTACCTCTACGATGAGTTTTCTGAGGGGNATATGAAAAGGATAGCGAATAATCTGAACCTCTTTGGTTCTAGGTTGTATCTCTACGATGAGTTTTCTGAGGGATTTAAATGTCTTATTGTGTCAACGTGATGAAATTGTTGGGCATGCAGAGACGGAACTGCCCCTCCCCCTGAGGTCACGTTAATGGTCACAAACCACACACGTTTGACCACGCTAGCATAATAAAACAGATACACCTGTTCGCAAATTATCCACGATGTCACTTGACTTTAAAAAGATTTCACATCAAGTAGTTAAATATAATGTGGAACTGGTAAGGATTTATACGCCTTCTGAAATAGGACAAAAGAAGAAAGATCTCGCAGAAAATGTGATTTATTACTGGGTACCGATTTTAATATTATTTTTCAATACGTTATAGAAAACACTTTCTTCTTTGACCCCATTTTCTATAAAGGGATTGTAAATTTCATATTAATAGTATATTGTAACTGACAATAACATTGCTAGCCACAATAAGAAAATACTGTTTAAATTGTCTGAAACCATATTATCCTGACCGTCCTTAAAAAGCTAATCCAAAATTGAATTCGTAATATTAAGTTTTATTGCCATTTTAATGATTTATCCTACCTATTCCAGCCAAGTTGTTGCAATTCTCGTCTAACTTGGTGACCTCTTTGTCGTCTCTGTTTTGCCGCTTTGGGGGTTTCGGTTCCTCCTCGTCGTCTGAAATCCCGAGCATCTTGGTGATGGCAAACTTGTGCAGGCTGTCTCTTTCCTTTGGAATCTTAAGGATTGTCGTGTCTACAACAGACGACTTGTCGCTGAAACTCATGGTATCTTGTCCAGTTTGGCAAACATCCATTCTCACCGGTTCAGTATTTGGAAAAAAAGTCTTCAAACTTATAAATCTTGGAATAGTTAACGATAGGGATATTTTCACATTCCTGTGCCGCCTTCTTCCTTTCTTTAAATTTCGACAGTGGAGTTAGTTTTTTTGGACATGCATGAGTTAAATGCTTCAGTGACTCGTGGACATCAAATAAACTAAAATGAAATCTTCTCGAGTTTCGTTTTTAAATCATGGTCTTCCTTCATTCAAAATACAATATCCACTTTTTTCTTAAGAAAATCAGTTTACTTTCTACCAATCGTAAAGCGTGATTTCAGAAAGTTTGACAAAGCAACGCCCAATCATATTTCGAGGCTCCGCCCAGCCTTCTCTTGAACCAATCTGAATAAATGGGTAACAGGTGTTGAGGAACTTTAAGAAATTCCCGAAGTTCACAATTCATATTAGTGTATGATATAGTTATAGAAATTAATTTCATATTTGGTCTTTTTCTGTTTTGAAATATAAACATAGTGTAATTTGAAGCTAAATACCTTGTATACTTTTATGACGGGGGATATTTACAAATCAAATAAAGGAGTGAGAAAAATAAAAAACAAAGACTTGCCAGGACAGATTCCTACTGTTTTCTTTTCCTATTTTCTATTAGGGAATCACGTGTTAGAAATTAACAACTTCCGGGGGATACAGACGACAAGGTGTTACAATTCATGCCAAGTTTGATTGAAAGTAAACGTCCGACTGACTGCCATGTTGATTTTACAAGTGTTCCATTGAAAACCGTGTTTGCTCGACGTATTTTGTCCACCCCCTCCGTATTTAAAAGACCTGCCAGGCCATCTTGTTCATTCATATTAATTGGCCCTCCAAATATTAAGAACAACCTCTTCATATTAGGGTATCTTTAATCCGCCATTGTTGTCAAGAGATCTAGGAGAGGGCGCACTTCTAGTNAGGGTATCTTTAATCCGCCATTGTTGTCAAGTGATCTAGGAGAGTGCGCTCTTCTAGTTCTAGAGATATATTATTTGTTATGAAGTTTAAAGTCACTTTTAACATCTTGGGGCAATGTTTGCTATGAAAAAAGAGAATTTTAAATTTCTATCTTACATAGGAAATTAAACCGTCGCGATATTGCCAATTAGATATGGTTCTGAACCGTTTTATTGATTTAGCCGGATTCATCTGTAAGCTTGGCCAAATACCTATTATATATACTACATGTAGATCCTTCAAAATGAATTCGTTTTCTGAACAAATATATTCATATCGTCAATAACACCATGGCTTAAACACACGATAAAATAAAACTTATGGTGTCCCCAAATAGTATTTATTGCATTCGTGAATTTTAATAGACTATAACAACTTACATTTATCTTTTTATAGTATATTTCTAATCTAAAATGAACTCAATTTAATAAATAAACTTTACATATGACAATAATTCATCTGCATATTTCATAGAAGTTATTTTTTTACGTAATTTTGCTTTAACCTCATTTGAATTTAAATAAAATTATTTTAAATACATTACTATTCTATTCAATTTCCTCCATTCCAGGGCCAAGACCATAAATTAGCAATAGACTTAAGTCAAAATTTTGATTTATTAAATTTTAACACACAAGATTTATAGCACAGGTATTTAAAAACACTGCGGAATTTTAAAAAGAAATCAAATGCAAAGTTACATACTCTGAAATTTCATTTGTTTTTGAAAATTATTTCTCAATTTAGCTGGATTTGAAAGTTAGACTCAAGTCTATTCTGAATTTATGGTCATAAGGCCGGATAGCGGAAGTTTAGGCAAACATTTAAAATTTTAGCAGTAAACACAAATACACGAAATTATAGGCCAATGCAAGAGAATAGAAATGTACTATGGATTGAAATGCTTGACACCTGGTCAGTTAAGTGTGAATTAATTAAATTTATTCGTAAGCTCGTGTGAAAAAGCTGGTTGTGTTAACGGAAGTGGCAACAAGCGTGTCTAAATTATCCCCTGCCTCTGGGATGGTACGGTTTCACTACTTGTCACTTCACACATTGCTCTTTATAGAGGTACAACGCTACCGCCACCGTTTGTAAGTTACACATGTAGCACGTGTACTAAGCATTATTGTCCTCACTTGTTAAAATGAATGAAAACGTATACATTTATAAATGAAACCATCGACTCCAAGAATCAGAACAAATATGTTCATATGGATCTTAATTGAGCTGGATAAAAATTTTTATCTATGGTTCGTGTGATGTTCACCGACAAATATATAAGTTCAGACGAAAAGAAACTAAAAAACAAATGTATATCGTGAACAATCACTATCTTAGTACATGTATAATATGTTAATGTAATGCTTTCATTCGATTTTATTATCCTTTGAAAACTTCAAATATGTCAAACCACAAGTATTAAGAATGGAGATTTTGCTTCGATAATGAACAGAAGGCAAAACATTTTTGGGCACACGCCGGGATCACATTCCGAGGCTCGCACCTGCCGGGACCTGGGTGTACGCCGGACCCACTACACTATGTTCACCTGTTTCATTGACACGGGAACAATTATATTTTAGAGGGAAGATTCACCTGTTATATATTATGTTTCGTTTTAAATTTCCCGCTCTTTTAATAGTAAATTATAAACAATGTTAATTAAGTATCAGTAATTAAATGTACACATCATGCAAGGTACAAGAAATAATTACAGAAAAAACGTGCAGAAGTACTCCTGAATTCAAAGTGGATGAGTATATTATTCTCTCTCTCTCTCTCTCTCTCTCTCTCTCTCTCTCTCTCTCTCTCTCTCTCTCTCTCTCTCTCTGGTGTACTATGCTATGGACTTTAGCTGTAATGTAGCCCTCTCCGACTTTTTTTTGCGGGGAGTCGGGATACCTTTCGGTTGTAAAGTAATTTGCATATGTCCATATATGGTAGTATTTACATCAATGTACAAGTTCGTCAGAGGAAGCGATTTAGTGGGTACTTTGGTATCAAGTTGAAAAAGATTTTCCCTGCCACTATATACATGTACAATAACAAGCATTCCAAGTCGAAAATGAAATTTGCAAGTTGTACATGAAAATAAAAATTCCCAAACGCAAAGTTGGTACTGTTTTTAATGTAAACAATTTTAGAGACAAACACACGGATCTTATCATATATTATTCATAAATCTATGGAATAGTAGGGCTACTTTATTGCATCTAAGTGGAGTTTAATGCAATATTTGTCATAACAAATATTAATATTTGTATTCATTTAATTCAAAATGCAGAAAGCATAGCGTATAACACCTTTATTAAATGTACAATGTGCATCAATGAATTGCTTATTTTATAAGAACTTAAAATATTGAACTAATTATGGAAATTAAAATAGAGGAAACCCACAGGGTCGAAAATGGCGAAAACATGCCAACAAACTGTCTCTAACATATACATGTACTACAATTTCCATAAAACGTGAAAGCAACATTGTAAAATGTACTATACACCTAAAAGGAAGGAAGTGAGAGAAAAAAAGGAATTAGTGTCATATTTTGTGAAAATTACGTATAGTTAACAAAGGTTCCCTACTCTAAAATGTAATAAAATTCTTGAAGGGTGTATATTTCACTTCACACGCGCGCGACACCTCCCACCGCACGCGCCACCCAATGCGGTGCGCCAGTCTCATTAATTAACACACCAGCCTGCACTTGTCTGGATAGCGTTACAAATTGGAGGAATATGATACACGAAGACGTGAACACTGAGAACTTGTTTTTTTAAATATATATAAATAACCGACCCTCCCACATGCAAGGCGACGGTGCTGGAAGACAAAAACAAATGCGGAAATTTCAGTAATATTGATGCACAGCAGGTGTTGAATTTCAAAAGGAAAGAAAAATCAGAAGACCATAAATGATAGAGACCTCAAATAAAACAAGCATGTTATCGAAAAATCAGTTTTTTGTTATTTCACACATAAAATGAACATCTTGCAAAACTACATACTGGTGTATGAATGACAATTATTATCGTATTGATAAAATTGTTTGAAGCATTACCAATTACATTTTTCTAACCACAAGCAATACAGTTGAACTTTGATATCTTGAACACTGATTATCTCGAATACATATGGTTATGTCGAATTGATTTGGAGGTCAACTACCATTTTTCTTAGTATTTTTACCTCGATATCTCGAAATCACGGATATCTCGAACTTTTTTCTTGGTCACATCAAGTTCGAGATAACGAGGTTCGACTTGCATATATATTGGCATTACAATGTAAAGAACACAAAAGACCAGTCGTTTTCACCCGTTTCACTGTACTCTACTCAATACTGGTGATAT
>CAJDSM010001078.1:0-18752 GCA_903981925.1 Ostrea lurida | reverse complement strand
GATGTAGAGCATTTGAATGGCCTCTTACCAAAATTGTTGAATTTGGTTGATCCCCGGGAGGGGTTCTGACCCAGGGCGGGCCAAACTTTAGGTACCATAGTGTTTATATGTAAAACATTTGAAGAAAAACATACTTTCTTTAAATGCTATTGCATATTAATGTGAAACTAAATGAATATTGTTGATATGACAATATGGAGCCTTTTATCAAATTGTAAATTTCATGATCCTAGGGGTAGGTGGTCGGTTTTGGTTATTACAGCGCAGGGGGGCCAAATGGTCTTGCATAAATGTGTTAACAATGAAACATTTTTTAACTTTCTTTTGATAAACCACCTGTTGAATTTCTTTTCAAAATTTGGTATAAGAACAGATCTTTGGACAAGGGGCACATAAATTGTAAATTTCAGGGGTCTCTTGCACCCCTTGCGGCCTTGGGCAAAAACTGCCCAAAAAGTGACCAAATTTTCAAAAATCTTCTTCATTACAACCACATAGTCTGAGAGAAACCTAAATGCATAGGATGTAGAGCGCAGGAGCTGCCTTTACCAAAATTGTTAAATTGGGTTTATCCCCGCCTACCTGGGTAGGGGTTCTGACCGGGGGGGGGGGGGGCAAACTTGCCGTACATAGTGTTTATATTTAAACATTTGGATGAAAGCATCTTTTTCAATGGCTATTTGAGATTAAGTGCGAAAGTAACCATGAATATTGAGGGAATAGAGAAGGAGCCTTTGTGTTCATAATTATACCGCACCTGCAAAAGCGGGGGAGGGGTGGTGTTGTGCGGTGTTACTTGGAATCAAGTTGTCTGGTCATGCCGTCTGTAG
Organism: Ostrea lurida; assembly: GCA_903981925.1. Lineage (NCBI taxonomy): Eukaryota > Metazoa > Mollusca > Bivalvia > Ostreida > Ostreidae > Ostrea > Ostrea lurida. The sequence continues at coordinate 17,922 of CAJDSM010001078.1, read as the reverse complement.
GCAGAAATGGGTTCCCAGACTTTTAGTTGCCCCCTTTCTTACCAAGAGTCACCTATCATACAATATGGTCTACCTACTGCATCTGAGTCAAAAGGGCAAAGGTCAAGCCACCACTGCGACATTCGAAATAGTAGCGATATTGTGTCTGGGCTCAAAAGAATTATCCATTTTGCCTTATAGTTACTATATCATACATGGGCATGGATACTATTATATGGTTTCGGGTTTTTTCCAGGCATCTTCAGCATTTATCCTTTCTACTTTAGAATCAGAGGTGCTTGTGGACTTTTTTATAATCGGGTGATCATGCCATTTTAAAAACGGTTTTTTTATTACGAGTTTGCAGCATTGCCAGTTGAATTAGGATACACTCGAGGTGCATATTGTATTAAAAATACACCCGAAATACTCAAGGAATTTAATTGTTCAAAAATATGAAGAAGGGGGGGCGGTGTACCGGAAGTTCCTGTCCACAAGCCACTGTTGCCTAGATCACTACTCACCATTGATCATACTCAACACATGAGTCAACGATGGTAATTTCTCATTTAACATTTGGGTCAAAAGAGGTCAAGCTCACTGGACATTTAAAGTAGCAACTATGTTTTTTCATTTAAAATTTCTTGAACATTCTTGAGAGATTTGAAATTTGATAATATGTGTTATATGAATAGGAATTCAATGCCATCTATATTGAAAAATATTAAGCATGCGCAACAAAATACTTCTGTTATTGAACTTATGAGAACTCCCCTGTGGTCGGGCTATGATACTCAGGTGCCGTTAAGGCTGCGGGCCTTCTTTATTCTTACTTAAGATTGGAACCCCTCTTGGAAAAAATTCTGGATCCGCCGCCTGCTTTCTTTGTCGTAAGAGACGACTAATTGGACGGTCCTTCGAATGAGACGCAAAACGAGGTCCCGTTCACGACAGGTGGGGCACGATAAAGATCCCCCCTGCTCAAACGCGCTACGTAGCTTAAGCTTTAAATTTGCAGCCTTCACCGGCAAATGGGTGACGTTCCCATATGAAAACATACAACCAACCAACTTTATATACTAGGATGATGCATTTAAGATTCATCGGACATCTACTTCCCGTTTGCCGTGAAAGTTTAGAGCGGGGTATGGTATCACTAGTGAGCATTGTCTCACAGATTCCTTGTCTAAAGGATAACAGAACCACATTAAATATATCAAGATGCAAACGTATAGGTCGTGTGGACTCAATTTTATTGATTTCAAGTTATCAACTCTAGTTAGGATGGATCAAATTTAACATGATACATAGATGTTGTGTGAATTCAAGTTAGGTACGTTATGTCACAACCCTTTGTGGCTAGGTTGGGACCACAATATGGGACCAAAAGTTTTCATGGGAGTCAACATTGAAAAAAAAAATATTTTGAAAATCACAACAGGTAAACAAGAGAAGGACCAGAAAGACTAGACAGACATTTCAGAGAAATCTGAACAAACCATACTCATAAGCCGTTCTTATATGAAATATGGATATTTACAAGGACAAATTAGACACTTTATGCACAAATCGATACCATATGTTGGCAAATAAACGTATCAATAAGGAAACGATTGAAAAGGGAGAGTTTCCTCGTCTTCTGTTACGTCTGCTTAGTTTATTTGTCTAATGAATTATTCATGAGCTGAATGAAGCACTAGGAACTGGCATATCAACTGTTGTTTAACGTTAGAGCTCTAAATTCGGCACATCTGCAACTTCTTGAGGGGAATTTACGAAAATATTTTTCTTTTTAAAAGAAAATCATATAATCATGATGAAATACACCACAAGCACCTGATCACGGATGCTCACATCTTCTTGTGTTATTTTCTACTCTTAGTAATCAGTAATGGTTTACATTGTAACACAACTTCATGTCTACAGGCTAATACAACACAATACAGTGCACATGTACATAGGGTTAACATTTGTTGACGGAGCTCGTGATATTGTGGAAAGCCTTCCAGACTGGGTAACTGGTCATACACAGCGCTCCTCCCCCTCTGTTAAACGCGGTACTCTGTAAACCACAATAGTTCATTTTGAGAACAAATACTGTGTACAATCATCGCACAAGTAATGATAAAAAAAAGAATTAATTAATATAACACCCCCCCCCCCCCGCCGCCAACAAAGAAGAAATCAACGGGAAATAACTAATAAAATCAAAAAGCACTGAACCGAGACGGGCGAAGGCAGTTTAAAGCTCGCATGCACTTCCGAGAGAACTACATGTATTATGTTCGTGCCGCTTACCCGTCGGTCGTGGTCCCCTATACACATCCAAATCCCCTCCGTCTCGGACACCGCCCACTTGGCGTGGTCACGCTTACCGGAGGGAAAAGCTATTGTGTCCGGGAATTTGACATGCCCAATGTTCATCACCTACATTAAATATACAGCTGCAACAGTTCATTCTAAACTTGTTACTGCTCACTGAACGAACCAGTACCATAGTGAATGATCAAGTGCAGTTTCCAGTCAATTAGTATTCACATTCGAAAAAAGATCATGTTAAATTGTATACATGTATGTTATTTCTGCAAATTATGACACAATACGAACATACTTTTAAGGTTGATATGAGAAATTATCAGTCCTAGAAACATTATTCCTCGAAGTGAAGCTCAGGTCAAAATCGTATCTCTTGGAATGATAATTCCTTTTATTAATCAAAACAAAAATCAGTACTAGTAAATGTAGATATATTTCATATATTTATCCCACATTATGAAAATATATGAATATAAACTTTTATTGTAGGTCAATATATACTAGACATTGGCAATATAAATGTATATGTTACTATTCTATATGTTACAGTTTTATTTTAATTTATGCCATTATCCCGTGCTACATGTATGTCTATATATAGAAGCAGATACCGGTGTGATAAGGAATTAAGGAAATATTCCCAGTGCGCTGACCTTGTACTGAAGAGCATAGGGACGGGAGAACCAGGGTGGAGACCAGCACCTTGACCCGTTTTAGCGGTTGTAACCCACAGGGTGCTTGTTCTTTCTGTAGACGGGGGGCCACCAGGGAATTCCATACAGATCTAAATAGTTTAGAAACACTTGTAACAAAACGATTCGTCGGACTTCTTATATGTCATCTCTATAATTCTGTCTTACATTCCTGCAATTAATACGTACACACAAAGGAAACATTTCCGAATTTAGTTTTTTAAATGTGTAACCTTTTTGATATAAGGGGCCTTTCGCCAGACACTTCAGCTGTACGTTGTCGTGGGTATACGTGTCCACTACTAGGGTAGAGTTCACAGGTTGCTGTGACGACATTCTCGCGTCATACCTGGCTCACTAAATACTTGGGCTGAGTACATTTTGAAAAATTTCATCTGCAATTTTTTTGATAAGACTGAATTTCATATATTGTCCTCTCGAATATATTTTCTCTTTAGAGGAACAAAGATAATCTCTACGCTAGGGCCAATATTGTGAAATTATTACTGTAATGTGCTTAACGGAGATCCCGTACCTGCCGAGTTAAGAGTCACACAAACAAGATGCGTCCCTGCTAGGGCGTCTTTGTTGAGCGTAGCCCTTGCCTTTGGGAGGCGGGAAACTTGGGGACTAGTTGAGATCAACCAAAACCCTGTTCTGTTTTGTCAAAAGCATAAACACGGGCCTGTGGAATACATGAAGTTTAACATATTTAGTATACAACTGCACAAGTCTGTGCTACTCAGAGGAAGTGGGCATTACTTTGTTAGACCAACGTTCGGTTTCCTGTCCAAGATTTATTGGATGCTTTTGGAGATTCGTCATTATACATGGGTATTCGCCATGAAGTATGAAGGAGAAAAAAAGTCTTGAAAACGTGTTTGCAAAATAGAGGTATTAGAAACTAAAGTAACTTATATCATGACTAGTCATGCGACTCTTTACGATACTGAATTTTCCGTTTTGAAATATGGAAAAGATAGTGGTAATAGTAGACAGTTCCGTCGACCGACTATATGCGCAAAGTTGTGCTTCGATTCATTCGGAAAATCAGCAGATGCACCCGAACGAGAAAGAAGACAAGGAGGAATAAACGACGGAGGCGGTAAACGTCCGTCGAAACTTCGTCAAAGACTCGTGTACCATGCGCCAGAATGAAATGAAGACACTCACGTTGCAGATACGATGTTTGCTGAAGCGTGTTGGAGGGCGTGTCCTTCCCTGATCTACTGGTTACCCGGACAACGTCAGCAAGGGATTATGGGGAAGGTCCCATATAATAGAAGGGCCACGCCCTTCCGAATATCGATACTTTGTGTTCATCGGGGTCTGTAGGAGTTGCGACAATAATTGAATTATGGACAGTCGTCTCGCATCGAGACGAGGACGGACTATATGATCAAGTTCAAATAGCGAAAAATGCTTGAGCTACGAGATTATAACCTTACATACTACCGGAACATGTTCTGCGCAGGAGAGAGGTGTATAAACTCGGATCTGGTATGATATGGTAGATCGTAGAGAGTACAAAGAAATTTATCGAGATTCGTATGGTCCGAGAGGGATGTGGGGCCGACACGTGATTCCGTTGTAGATTGTACTCTGAGGTAAACGGCCATGGCCCGTTTTACACCGCTTGCCAGAGCATACAACAGAGAACCGCCCAGCGCTGAACATCTCAACAGAATTTCAAGTCCTTTTATGAATAAAATTGTTTGACAGTATGTCACCCTGTGCCAAAGGAAATGGTTATAGTATGTAATTGAAATTTGAAATAGGAAACATTGTCCACATCCGGAAGGAATAAATTTTAAAAATTAAAAGTCCATAACACAAGTAGGAATGATAACGCAATCTCTAACGGCTTGAAATCAGAACTTAATATTGCACCCCCCCCCCCCAAACAAAGGCCCTGGGTACATCGCTCACACTGAGCACTGCTTCACTAAGAGAGCAGTAGTAGCAACTTACAATCCCCTATTGTGGCCCACCAAAACCTCGGAGGGGGGGGGGGCATTAAACTAAACAAACCTTAATCTATTCCATATCAGGAAGCTTTCAGGTAAATATCCACCTTGTCCTGGTTCAATGAAGATTTTAAGAACGAATTTCCCTCATATATTTCATGAAATATTTGATACACTTATTGGTGCCCAACATTACCCCTGGGGTCAATAATTTGAACAAACTTTTATCTTCACTATATCAGGAAAGCTTTTTCTGGCCCAGTGGTTTCTTTAGAAGATTTTCCATATAATCATATGTAAAACTTGATCCCCTATTGGGGCCTCATCGTACTCCGGGGGTCATGCTTTAAAACAAACTTTGAATCTCCACTATATCAGGAAGCTTTCATATAAATTTCAGCTTTTCTGGCCCAGTGGTTCTTGAGAAGATTTTAAAAGATTTTCCATATTATAATCATATGTAAACATTTTGATCCCCCATTGGGGCCCATCGTACCAACGGGGGTCATGATTTGAACAAACTTGGAATTTCCTAATATCAGGCAGCTTTCATATAAATTTCAGCTTTTTCTGGCCCAGTGGTTCTTGAGAAGAAGATTTTAAGATTTCTCTAATATTATCATATGGTAAACACTTTGATCCCTATTGGGGCCCCATCGTACAAACGGGGTCATGATTTAAACAAACTTGAATTTTCCACTATATCAGGAAGCTTTCATATAAATTTGCTTTTCTGGCCCAGTGGTTCCTGAGAAGAAAGAATTTATCCTTATATAATCATAATGTAAAACTTTGATCCCTATTGGGGCCCCATCGTATCCTGGGGTCATGATTTGAACAAACTTGAATCTCCACTATACAGGAAGTTTTAAATATAAATTTCAAGCTTTTCTGTCCCAGTAGTTCTTGAGAAAAAGATTTTTAAATGACACACCCTATTTTTGCATTTTCGTGATTATCTCCCCTTTCATGGCGGCCTGGTCCTTTCATTTGAACAAACTTGAATCCCCTTCACCTAAGGATAATTTATACCTAGTTTGGTTGAATTTGGCAAAGCGGGTCTTGAGAAGAAAATGGTGAAAAGTTAACAGACAGACGGAGGACGGACAAAATGCGATCAAATAATCACTTGACCTTCGGTTCAGGTGAGCTAAAAAAAACCAAAAAACAAGAGGCCCATGGCCACATCGCTCACCTGAACATTGCTTCACTAAGAAGAGCAGTAGTAGCAACTTTAATCCCTATTGTGGGCCCACCACAACCTCGAGGGGAGGGGGCATTATCTAAACAATCTTAAATCTACTCCATATTAGGAAGCTTTCAGGTAAACATCCACTCGTCTGGTTCAATGAAGAAGATTTTAAAAGAATTTCCCTTTATATTTGCATGAAAAAATATTGATCCTTATTGTGGTCCCACATTACCCTCGGGGTCATAATTTGAACAAAATTTTATCTTCATTATATCAGGAAGCTTTTTTGGCCCAGTGGTTTTGAGAAGATTTTAAAAGATTTTCCCAATATATTCTATTTAAAAAATTAGATCCCCTATTGGGGCCTATGCAACCCCCGGGGGGGTCATGATTTGAACAACTTGAATCTCCACTATATCAGGAAGCTTTCATATAAATTTCAGCTTTTCTGACCCAGTGGTTCTTGAGAAGAAGATTTTAAAAGATTTTCCCTATATAATCATATGTAAAACTTAGATCCCTATTGGGTCCCAATCGTACCCGGGGGTCATGATTTGAACAACTTGAATCTCCACTATATAAAGAAGCTTTTTTAAATGAACCCACTAATTTTGCATTTTCGTGATTATTCCCCTTTGACGGGGGCTGGTCCTTTATTTGAACAAACTTGAATCCCTTCACCCAAGAATGATTTGTACAAGTTTAGTTGAATTTGGCCCAGCGGTTCTAGAAGAAGTTGAAAATGTGAAAGAGTTAACAGACAGACGGACGGGCAGTCGGACGGACAAAAGGCGATCAGAAATAGCTCACTTGAACCTTTGGTTCAGGTGAGCTAAAAACCAAAAAAAAACAAAAAAAAAAAATAAACAAAAAAAAACCCCCCACCCAAAAACAGAAAGAAAACAACCCACCAAACAATAGAAACCCTATTCTTAATGCAAGGAATATCTCCATATTTCTGAACACGCACTGGACCAAATAAAAGGGTGCATATTCAATTTGTTGCATTGGAGAGAGAGAGAGAGAGAGAGAGAGAGAGAGAGAGAGAGAGTACAATTGCACATACCTCAATATGTTGAACAGAAAAAAAACCCCACAATCTCATAGGAAATAAAAAGGTAAAAGTGGGGGACCAGAACACACGTCATCATCCATTTTACATATTAATACCTTCCAGGAAGTTCCTGTTTCTACCATGTAAAGATAACGAACAGTGATCAATCTCATAAGTCCCGAACAGAATACAAAAAAAACCCAAAAAAACCAAGAGTTGGACAAACACGGACCTCTGGACACACCAGAGGTGGGATCAGGTGCCTATGAGTAAGCATCCCCTGTTGCCCGGTCACATCCGCCGCGAGCCCATAGTCTTTATCGGGTAAACGGAGCAATCCGTAGTCGATTCAGTGTATGAAAAACCATCGGGCTTGATGAAAAAAAATACAAAACGTCGGCAAGATGATTATTTTATTACATCAAATATTGTAGATAATAAAATATATGATATAAAATACAGTCCAACATTTCTAACATCATTTATACAAAAATAAATCGTGTATCGAAAAATAAGGCTATATCGTTTTCAAATATGATTGGTCCATTTGAGAGGTAAGTTTTCCTTTTAACCGAATATTGGTCCGCACGTCTCAATATCCCGGACGATATTCGTATACTGCTTCCAGACATTTCCGTTTGACATACACGTCGTACTTCCGCCCCTGTGAAACTGCGAACTCTGGTGAAAAAAAACCCCAAACAAACAAAACAATATCTTTTTATCGAATTATTATAAGAATTTTCTCCAAATATAAGATCCGTTGCGAGGAAATTGTAACAATTTCATATTTACCGAACGGCAAAGAAACGCCACACAAAACGATATATCACCAAGCTTTGACATACAATTAGACAAATGAAAAATAATAATCTTGATGTACAATAGAATACATAAATGTAAAAAGTCTAATATTACATAATATTTATGAAAAATCATGTTACAAATACGCAGACTTTGATCTATTGAACGTTCTCAGCATATTCCGTCTGATGTGTGCCATTTCTTTTGCAGTTCACTTTACTATAACTTATTCAGGGAATCAAACATAAATATTCTATTCCAAACATCCAGGAATCATGCAGTTTGTCGTCTACTTAAATAGTGTACAAATCTGACTGTCTCAAGAACATTTGTTGACAAATCTAGAATTTTGAAACTGGAAAACATAATGTACATTGGTTTAGCCTCGGACTATAATGTCGCTTTATCATTGGTTGGAAACGCGTCATGTGACTGCCGTTTATTATTTTTACTGTCTGCAAAAAAATGTCGGGTTGTTCAATTCCTGTTGACAGTCAGTAACGAATACAAGTGTTTTGTTTTGTTGAGGACCAAATATAGATGGCATAAAATGGTGAAAAGTTAGATTCAGTAATAAAGAAGACGTAACGGCCGTCATGTTGCCGTCCATATCGAAATTTAGACCACAGTCACGTGACGCGTTTCAACCAATGACAAAGCGACATTCTAGTCAGAGGCAATACGCGTGTAGTAGCATATTTAAACGGCAACATGGCAGCCATTACGTCTTTTTGCTTTTTTTAAGAATAGTAAAGGCAAAGATAACGAACAGTGATCAATCTCGTAAGTCCTAAATAGGATACAAAAACAAGAATTGGGCAATCACGGACCCCTGGACACACCAGAGGTGGGATCAGGTGCCTAGGAGGAGTAAGCATCCCCTGTTGACCGGTCACACCCGCCGTGAGCCCATAGTCTTGAGCAGGTAAACGGAACAGTCCGTAGTCAAATCAATGTGTGAAAAACGGCTTAACAATGGCTATGAAACACATCAGACAGCATTTGACTCAATGATAGGTCATATTGGTAAACTAAATTGTTGTAACGACCATAGAATTAACTTTTCACCACAGTATGCCGTCTATATTTGGTCCTCGACAAAACAAAACACTAATTAGGTTTGTTACTGACGGTCTATAGATATATGTCGGGTTCGTCTCGCCTTCTTTGGACTTATTAAAATACATCCGTAGACAGTCAGTAACAGACATAATCATGCATGTCAAAAAGAAAACCGTATTACTTTAATTCAGAGTGAGACGCCCATTTACCACTCTGTTCAAGTCCCCGATTAATAAAAAAAGATTCCGCGCGCAGTGCGACACACTTACAAAATGTCTCCGATATGGGTGAAGACCAGGACACACCCACTTTAATACCAAAAGTCTCCAATATAAATATTCAGGGCGCGGTCCCAGACACTTACCAAATAGCTCTAATATAGAGATTCAGGAAGCAGTCCAGAAACCGCCCACTTACCCCTCTGTTAATATATCCAACAGATTCAGGACGCGATGCAAGACACGCCCACTTACCCCTCTGTTAATATCTCCAGAAGAGATTTAGGACGCGGTCCAGGACACGCCCACTTACCATTCCGTTAATATCTCCCAATACAGATTCAGAACCCGATCCGGGACACGCCCACTAACTCCTTTAGACTTTCAGGACGCGGCATAGGACACACCCACTTACCGGTGCGCGACACGCCCACTTACCAGTCTGTTAATATCTCCAATAGATATCCAGGACGCGGTCCAGGACACGCCCACTTAATATATCCGATAGAAATTCAAGACTTGGTACGGGACATGCCCACATACCACTCTGTTAATATCTCCATTAGCATTAGAGGTTCAGAACGCGGCATGGGACACACCCACTTACTGGTCCGGAACACACCCACTTACCACTCTGTTAATATCTCCATTAGACGTTCAGGACGGCATGGGACACACCCACTTACCACTCTGTTAATATCTCCATTAGAGATTCAGGACGCGACATAATATCTCCATTAGAGGTTCAGGACGCGACATGGAACACACCCACTTACCACTCTGTTAATATCTCCATTAGACGTTCAGGACGGCATGGGACACACCCACTTACCGGTCCGGGACACGCCCACCTACCACTCTGTTAATATCTCCGTTAGAGATTCAGGACGCAACATGGGACACGCCCACTTACCACTCTATTAATATCTCCATTAGAGGTCCAGGACGCGGCATGGGACACACCCACTTACCGGTCCGGGACACGCCCACTTACCACTCTGTTAATATCGCCGATACAGATCCACGACCCGGTGCGGGACACAGCCCACTTGGAGTGGTCTTTGGTTTCTTTAAAACTTCCGTGAGGGAACTGGATTTTCTGTACGTTGTAAACCTAGACAAGATCACCATGGCTACCATCAGTCTGTGACAAAATTTTCAATACGCGTACATACAACAAAATCAAATCGTTCTGTAGCTGACTGACATTGAAAAAATATACAGTCATATCATTATTAGAGTTTAAATCATAATCTAAATATTACATGTATATAATTATAAACTATCCTTACAAAGTAAAAAAATGGTCATGCAAATAAAACAAAAGACCCACGGGCCTTAACGGTCACCGGAGTATCTTGGCCTATATTTGCATTTACGCCTCAATATGGAATATTTTGTGCACATGCTTATATCTTTCAAAACATGCATAACATTTCTATTCAGTTACAGATGAAGGAAAAGTGGAAGGACGAAGCATATAATTCATCTTGACATCCCCCTCCAGAAGCCTAAACCCATCCATGGTCTTTGAATTTCACAATTATAGAAGAGTACATCATAAACCATCCATTTCGTTTATCTCCCACAACTGTGAAAGTAAATAATGAAATAAAGATTTTTGATACATTTATAGGCCCTTTTACAAGGGCTTCAACTCCTGACCCAGGAACCATGAATTTCTCAATTAAGCTAGAGAGCTTCATGGACACCATGAACAGTTTCTCTTGTTTTTAACGGATAGTATCGCTCATTTTGGTGAAAATTTTTCTCACCCCAAATCATCTTATTCCTTTGAATATAATAAAAAAGATATATGAATAATATTTTGCCACTTAGAAATGACTATATGTTCCTTAAAACTTGCAATAGGAAAACCTTATATATAGTAAAATGAATTTTTGTCCAGAAGCCAAAATTAATGGGACATGTTTTAGAGATCATAAATTTTTAGCTTCAGAAATAAATGCAGATAAATGCATAAATATATTATTTTTAGCAGAAAAATCAATTGTATGAGTCATATAGGCTTCATTTTGACTCATTAAAAATTTTGGACAAAAATGAGTGACACTATCCCTTTAATACATTTTCACGGGACGGTCATATTGGCCCTTCCCTAAAGCCTAAAGCCCTGATCGATGAATTTCACAATTTTAGCAGAGAGCTTCATGGACTTTATAATCATGCATTTAGTTTTCATCAAATATTAATGGTAGTAGAGAGGCTATGAATTTTAAAATTTTGATAGAGGGCTTCATGGCCATCTTAACAATGCTTTTAGTTTTTCTCTCAAATCTGTGGGAATAGAGAAGATGTTTGAAAATTTGATCCTTTTTTGAAGCATATTTGGCCCGACAATGAGGCCTCGGGGTGGCAAAATCATAAATTTTTCGATATATATTCCTCTTAACAGATGCTTCACACCAAATTGACAACAATTAGCCGTGTAGTTTTCAATAAGTTAAAATTGTAAAATTGCTAAAAGCACAACGCACGACGACGGATGAAGACCAACGGCAATAGGTCACCTGAGTGACCAAAAAATTCATTTATTGGTACATCAATTATATCAACTTTACATTTACGTGTCTGTCAAAAGCAGCATCTACATCATAGATACATGTTTGTTAGAGTGCTACATGTAATAATCACAGTACAGGAGTAATATTAAGCAGTGTGAAGGTGTTAAATACAGGCGGTACAAAATGTCAGACGATAAAATATAATCCTTTCATCTAATCATTTAAAGCAAAGGAATTAAAGCACCATGATGAAGAACTTTTTTTTTTCAACATCTGGGCATATCTGTAAAATCAACATCGAATGTGATCATTTTATCGGCATCACATCATTCTCTGATGCACCAGGTTCAATTGTATCCCCTCTAACGCTGGTGAGAGGGGGGTACTAAGGAATCCTCTCGAAAATTTCAGGATTCATCAAGTACAGTGACCAGTTACAAGTGAAAATGTACGCGCAAGAACCCAATGCAAGACAGAATTTCTATACAAATATGAAAAAGGCTTACGAAAATAAATCTAGTAAAAGTAATGAGGAATATTATAGAGATTCCTTCAGTGACCTTGACCTTTGAACCAAAATGTCTGCTTTGCTTCCATGAGTATTTACCCCTCAGTCACACTTCACCAGATGTAATCTCAAAATACAATCAGACCACTCTGTTTATGATATTATCCAAGCAAATATCATTTAAATGAAACACAAATGTGTTTTTCAATCTTGCACACAAGAAATTCGAAAATTACCTCCAATGAATTTGATAAAGAACCTGGATATTTGTGCAAAACAATATTTGGTAACAATTGGATGAGGGATGTAGTTTTAAGATAGTAAACGGCCACAAATCAACTAATGGTCAGGTCCACTGTCAACGAGTAGCCCCGTGACAACCTTCCAGTAATGGGGATAACGGCACGGTGGAGATACGGTAGAATGGTAGATAGGGAGATAAAAGCATTAGGAACGCAAAATGGTGGACAGGGTAAAATAAACCAAACTATCTACCCAGTAAGGCTTGATACTAGAACTGCAATGCCAGATCAGTAATTATGATGATTGGGATTAAAAACATCTGATTTTGTTATTTTAATTAGTACTTCCTCCTCTTGTTTTGAGTTTTAACCAATCACATTATATCATGATACATATGCTTCTTTTCTCTGACGTTAATCATAACATAAAACAATTAATTAAATAAAATGGAGTAAGACTATCATTTGTGTATCAGTCTGATCAATTATGTTTTAAGTTGACATGTTTTTAGATTTGTATACCTTATAGCGCTCAGTGCAATTGGATTCCAATGCACCGCGGCCATTTTGCCAAGTTTCTACGAACAATTCATGATTTATTCTCTCATTGATCCATGCATCATACAGATCTGAAATCACCACAAACAGTATAAAACACTAGAGATCACAAACAATATACAAGAGGCCCATGGGCCACATCCACATCGCTCACCTGGAGCTGACCTTAGGCCCTCTCACTTAATTCAGGAAGCTTTAAGGTAAATGTTGTATTTTGGTCTTGAGAAGATTTTATATATATTCAAATGTAAAACTTTGATCCCTATTGTACCCCACCATACCCCTGGGGTCATGATTTATACAAACTTGATTTCCACTATATCGGGAAGCTTTCAATTAAATTTCAGCTTTCCTGGTCAGTGGTTCTTGAGAAGAAATTTAAAGATTTCCCCTAGTATAATCATTGTTAAACTTTGATCCTCTATTGGGCCCCATCGTACTCCGGGGTCATGATTTGAACAAACTTGAATCCTCTATTATCAGGAAGCTGTCATATTAATTTCAGCTTTCCTGGTCTATGTGAATCTTGAGAAGAAGATTTTTTAAAGAGTTTCTCGTATATAATCATAATGTAAAACTTTATCCCTATTGTGGCCCCATCGTACCTCCGGGGGTCATGATTTGAAACAAACTTGAATCCTCTCTATACCAGAAAGCTTCTATATAAATTTCAGCTTTCCTGGTCCAGTGGTTCTTGAGAAGATGATTTTTAAAGATTTTTTCCTATATAATCATATGTAAAACTTCAATCCCCTATATTTGTGACCCATCGTACCCCGGGGTCATGATTTGAACAAACTTGAATCTCCTCATATCAGAAAGCTTCCATATAAATTTCAGCTTTCCTGTCCAGTGGTTCTTGAAAGATGATTTTTAAAGATTTTTTCCTAATAATCATATGTAAAACCTTGATCCCCTATTGTGACCCCATCGTACCCCAGGGGTCATGATTTGAACAAACTTGAATCTCCTCTATATCAGGAAGCTTCCATATGAAATTTCAGCTTCCTGGCCCAGTGTTCTTGAAAAGAAGAGTTTTTAAATGACACCACCCTAATTTTGCATTTCGTATTATCTCCTCTTTGAAGGGGGCCTGGTCTTCATTTAAAGCAAACTTGAATCCCTTCACCCAAGATGATTTGTACCAAGTTTGGTTGAATGGCCCAGTGGTTCTTGAGAAGAAGTCAAAAATGTGAAAAGTAACGGACAGACGGACAGACAGACAGACGGACGGACAACAGGTGATCAGAAAAGCTCACTGTCGGTTCAGGTGAGCTAAAAACACTAGAGATCACAAACAATATAAAACACTTGAGATCACAAACAGTATAAAACACTACAGGCTATACACCACTAGAGGCTACACAACACTATACAAAAGGTAAAAAGCTACAGGTCTAACGCAGTGTAAAACACTAAACATCTCATCAATTGGAAAACGCTTGGACAATACGCAATGCTAAAACACCAAGGACCTTACACAACAGACACACTAAGGACCTTACACAACAGAAACACTAAGGACCTTACACAGAAGAAAACATTAAGGACCTTAGACAAGAGTAAAACGCTAAGGACCTCTCATATGGGAAACACTAAAGCCCTCATAAAATATAAACCTATTAAAGAGGATTTCCAAAATATCTCATCACCACATGTAACTACTTACAAAAACTAGAAATGTTCTAACGGGACTAATACCCCCACAGGGCACATTGGATTGTTGGAAATTGTGAATTATGCTCATTGAGAACTAAATGGTTTTAATTATGAACTATGACAACATAACACAGCATAACACGCCACTCAAAATGAAAAAAAAAATATTTGAAACTTCCTTGAATGTTAAAACATCTCAGTCATGTGCACTTGAACTTAATCATTAATAAATAGAATATGCATAAAGTTTCAATGAAGTTAAAGATATACTCTGGACACATGTCTAAGAACAGATGGACATATGAAGTGATTCTGATATACCCCCCCCCCCACCACCTGTTTGCAAGGGTATAAATGGATACATATTCTATATTTATTATAACATACACATTCTACATTTATTATAACATATCTTGATCACTGTTACACAAATATATTACACTCAATGATAAATGATTCATAAATTTAAGAATATAATTAAAAATTATCATCATGCAGACAACAGATAGAGCCATTAGTAAAGATTCATGCAAGTTCTGGTGTCCTCTGAAACATCAGTATATATACTGTGAGTGAATTAGCTTGTAATTAATAATAAGCCCATTCATTTAAGGTAGTACTCTACATCATTATAAAAGTCAACACATCATCCACAAACAAAGATTCGGTAAAAAGCGAAAGTAGAAAATATAAAAGACGTGTTAGTAGGCAACTCAAATTCGAAGGACCTCTACATAAGCCTTACACATATTTGTTATTAGAAGTTATTTACTACAGCAGACATGCTCTCTACTTATCCTAGTGGAGATATACCTCAAACTTGATTGAACAGTTTGATGGTAACACTTCCTTATGGGGTCCATTTTGCCAAGTTTCAACAAAAACTGTTTTTTGTAAACTTGATGACAAAAAAGCATCATATAAATCTGAAAACAAGATACAGCAAATCATTGTAAATTACACACCAATTATAAACAATGATAATATGTAAAACTCCACCTTTGACATTTGTAAATACAGATTTAGCTAGCTTTAAACAAATGTATATAGATAATAGTTTAATAGCAATTCATACATAACATGATATTGAAATGGACTAAATGGTATTTATTATTTATAATCTGTTTGGGATATCTTTCTTTAAAATTGAAGGTACTACATAATTATATGAAACAAATCAGAGTGTCTGACAAATAATAAACAGCTCCAAAATATACCTTTGTTGAAATCAGTGGACTTGGCAAAGTTATGGAGGACCACTCCAGCAGATGTATGGAGTGTGGTCTCTTGCTGGAACGGTGGTGATGTCACGTGCTTCTGTCTGTTGGACAGCACGCTGTTCAGGATGGGGTTTTCCAAGGCAAAAGATGGATGGAGATACTGGTCATAAAACTTAGGGTAAGTGTACGTCATTATTGTGGCTGCAAAAACATATTGAGGTCCAAAGTCAAATGTTTGTTTTCCTTTAGTATAGCTCAATATTATGACCTTTGGGTGTGTGACCTATAGTAGTATGAATTGATGACCTATGAGTTGGTGACCTGGTAGAGAGGAAATAGAAAACTACAAAATTGATAGTCAATGAACAAATCAACTTTACCAAGTTTGGACACACAAATACGTTTTGGAGAATTCAAAATTAAGCACTATCATAGGTCAGAAATAAATCATGAAAAAGACATCACTGGACATTTATAAGCTTGTTTTATTGCATGCAGGTGTAGGCCCGGTGTCAATGAACACATGCAGTCAGTTGTAAAATAAAACATAATAAATAGACTGAAAACAGCTTATCTACAATACCAGTTTGTAAAGGAATCTCTGAAACATTTCTGAAAACATTTTTGCTGTATTAAAGATTTAAATGAAATGTTTATATGCGAACAACACAACATTAGAGACATTCCAATTTTAGCTATGAACTTCCAGCAAACTTAATCTCATTTACACAAATGTAGACAGACAAATTAATTCAAATGAACTCATCATAAAACTTAGTAGTGAAATTCGCACCTAACAAATCTCAATGCTTACCAAGACTCTCCAGAAGTGAGTACTTCAGACTAACACAGAATATAGACTGTCCATAAACTTTGCCGCTGTCTGGGTACGAAAATCCCAAATTCCTGGGTGGAGGAAAATGTGGGATACTCATTATCAACCAGAATCCTTCAGATTTATCAAAGGCAAAGACCCCTGAAAAACAAGATTAAAGTGAGTAGTACATGTAGCTGAACAAAGTCTTTTGCAAGACAAGCTTATCATGAATAGCTGACAAAAGTCTTCTGGATGACCATATTCAGAACAAGATTTAAATGAATACAGTAGTTGATCAATGGCTCCTGAAACATCGGTCAACCAAACTCTTAAGCAAGACAAAATTATGATCAATTGTGGACTGAACTCTTCTGCATATAACATTATTTAGAATAGCAGACCAAAGGCTTTTGAAAGATAACATTGTCAAAAACAGCTTACCATTAGCTCCTGAATAATAACTTTAGTGTAGTGGACATTTCTCTAGCAATGAATTGCTCACAAACTGGATAGAGTTTGTGGACAGTGACTGATTTTATAATATATTACTTATAAAGACTACAAAACTACAACAATAAACCTCAACAAGACCACAACAATGACCACAACAATGGAACGTCAAGCAAATATTACAACAATGGAACATCAAACAACAACAATAGAACATCAACAAGATCAAAACAATGGTACCATCAACAATTAACAACAAGTTGAACATCAACAAGATACAACAATGGAACATCAACAAGATAACAACAATGGAACATCAACTCAAAATAACAACAATGGAACATCAACATAGATCACAACAATGAACATCAACAAGATGCAAAACAATGAACCATCAACAAGACCGCAACAATGGAACATGCAACAACAACAATATGAACATCAACAAGATCAAAAACAATGTACACAACAATGATAACAACAAATGAACATCAACAGACCACAACAATGGAACATCAATCAAGATCAAAACAATGGAACATCAACAATATCACAACAATAGAACATCAACAAGATAACAACAATGGAACACCAACAGGACAGACAACAATGGAACATAAACAAGATCACAACAATGGAACCTCAACAATATCACAACA